>DWJZ01009782.1:0-10512 GCA_018249125.1 Asbolis capucinus
GGGTCAATTCTGTACATTAAGTATTTTTTGAAAATTTTAAGCTTTGTTATCGATACAGAGAAGAAAACATTTTTTTTGGGTTTATTGTCTGTCTGACTATTCGAGCTTCACGCAAAAACCACTGGACAGATTTTGATGAAACTTGGCATAGTCGTAATTTAAAATCCAAGAATGGTTATAGGATATGTTTTATCCCAGGAAATGACTTAGTTCCCACAGGATATCAGGTCAAAATTAGTATGGCAACTCCGAGAACAATGGACCTATTTAGATGAAAATTAGCATATTTGTGGCTTATGTAAGCACAATGGATATAGGATACTTTTCATCCCAGAAAACTGCTTATTTCCCATGGGATAATTAGTTGAAGTTAGCATGGAAACTCTGAAACCAATCATTAACTCTTATTCCGAACCGAAGGAAATTTCTAGTTACATATTACAACACAATTCAAGATCAATAATCAAACATTATTATAAATATTTCCTGCAGTCTCGAGCCTCGCTGGTCTGTTATGTCACACATTCCTCTAATAATTACGCTAGTGGTCCACTTTCGTCACTATAAGTACTGTTTATTTAATATGCTAGACTATGAAATTAAATTCCATTAATCAATTTGCAGAGCTTATTTATAGTCGTGTGGCGATAGGAGTACGAAGAGATAAGCTTTGGAAGATTTCGTGTTAATAATATAATGAATAGATTTCATGTTGATAATAATAATGTATTACATTGTATATTAATGATTGTATATTAACTGCAGTAGATACGCGACACACAGACAGACAGAGAGTGAAGTCTTAGTAATAGGATCCCGTTTTACCCTTTGGGTATGAAGCCTAACTGACGTAACAGGCGTATTGGGTTGCACTGAAAATCAGTAGTCGCAGGCCCTCGTTGTTCCATGGCATAGGCTGAGTGCTGACCTGTTTTCGTCATAATTATTCTTTATTGTACTGTCTTGTAACTCAACTATGTAATGCTAAGATAACGAAATATATCTTTCCATTCTTTCTTTCAAACCACAATACAAAATGTATTTGTTTACAAATTTTGCTACGATGTAAAAACGTAAAAACAAAATCTTGAGATTTATTCTTTAACTGGAATTATTTATTCATTAACTGGAAGGGAATTTTAATTTCTTTTGGTGCAATGGTCTATTTGGGATACAAATTAGAGGAAGAAAAGAACAAATACATTTGCTATGGCTTGGTCACTGGCAGCATCAAAGTATTCACGAATAGGTTTTTTATTTTTTTAATTCTTTTGTTTCTGTTAATACGATTTTCGAATTATACGTCATACGAACGATACGTCAACATTGCTGCATATTAAAGTAACACCTCAATAATATGCTATTCGATAAATATGTTAATATCTTGCACAAATATTTCCAATTATTGAATCACCACCGATATTGCATTCTTAAAGTTACCAATTGTCACAAATTGTTTTGGAATGGCGTTTCATAGGTTTGACTGGTTGAAAGAATCTTCAACTAACCCTTGAGGCTTGAGGTTAATTCAACCTCATTACATAATATATAATTGCCTTACATGACCGTATAATTAAATTCCACTAGGTCACACCCTGAGGCCCAAAAGACGTTGGCACTGGCATCAGAAACCTGATTCCACAACTAGCTCAAACCGGAACGCGTGCACATTGTAAACAAATACATATATCAAGACATGCAAGGTGCAAGTCATCGACTACATGACCTTAGACTGATCACGGCGAGCATTAGACTAATTGACCTTATATTAGTGTAAGACACTGCGTGCGAATTACGGTGTACCTGTTGTGTTTATGTGTGATAAGTGGTATTTTGAATCGACCAATAACGTTTCTATTCGTACTACTTTTTAACGAACTCCAGATTTAAAAATATTTGACGTTCATAAGTTTAATAAAATTCATGTTTGAATGCTTAATATATAAAAGTTAGGTGTTTGTGTGTCTGGCTATCTTTCGGGTCGAAATGAATTTATTTATTTAATGTAAATATATTTAAGTTACAAAATCTACTTTAAATAGTGGGTAATATGTCTGTGAGCCGGTTTCCTTTTCACCACGATATTACAAGTAGCGTTATGAAACTATATACTAATATTAAACACTACCATTTGGTTTCGATCAATTACAAGGTACCTTATAATTTACCCTATTTCTATCTTATTTAATGAAATATTATAAAAGGCTTATCAAGATATAAGACTAATTAATTAATCATTATTTAAAAATTAATAAAGGCGAATTTAGAAATTAAATTGTATTAGTTTTTTCTTACCGCCTACTCTAGCGTAAGAATTATTTTTTGTACATAGTTTTTTTACATATACATATATTTTATTTACAGGCCGATTGGTCTAGTGATTTGTGAATCTGACTGCTACACCGAAGGTCGTGAGTTCGATTCCCACCCAGAAGAAACTTTTCTGAAAAAATCTTTTCAAAAATTCTGAAATTACTTTTTACTTCAATTTATTGTCATACCTTTCACACTACATATTAAGTTTTACTTAATTTAAGGAAACTTTAAGATATAACATATCTGCTTTATTCCCTATCGTGGGAATGACAATATGCAAATTGTTTTTAGTAAATGTAATTCCAAGTCTATAAATATTATTAACTAATTAAGCCAATTTAAATCGTAAATAAGAAAGATTTATTTGCCATCTCTTGACATTTAGAAAAATCCCGCCAAAAATCCCGTCAATGTCATAAAGAAAATTTGTAAACAAATTACTGTTTCCTAGCCCAAAAAGTCTATCCAAAGTAGGTCTTTCTAAATTAGATCGTTTCACAGTAGGTCTTTCCAAAATAGGTTTATCGAAAAATCATAATAATATCTACGAGTATATTTAAAATCTGCAGACCCATTACCAACTTATTGAACTTATCATGTACCAACCCAATAAGTCCTGAACTATTCTAAGCCGTCCTTTGATTGATGATCCAACGTCAGGAGTTCAGGTCCACAAAGAACTGTTTCGAAATACTGTAACTGTGACCAAGTTACTAGTAATTGGACGTGTTAACCAGATTGTACCAATAATATCCGGATTTACTCAACAATTTAGAAAAAAAAACGTGTGTGCCATGTGTTGTAAAATAACATTTATTTTTAAAATATATATGTACAAAAAAGAGAAATATATAAGGGCATACAACTCTTACTGAGTGTGCTGTATGTAACTGATATTATATTTAGGGAAACAAAAAAATCTCACCATTTTTAATTCTAATTCAATTCTCTTTCTCACTATTCTTCGTCATATCTGATAGCAAACAAACATGCTGGCAGTTGAGAAAGGAAGGAAGGCAACAGGCTGGTGGGTCTAGTGGTTAGTGAACCTGACTGATACACCGAAGGTCTATATACCGAATATATAATAATGTATTTAAAAGCATATATGTATTTTTGTCAGTTGTGTGATTACCATAGTACAAGTTAGCGCTTAGTTTGGGATCAGATGGCCGTGTCTGAGTTGTCCAAAGATTTTTTTTTTTTAACTTAGACGTTGTGGAAACCCAATTGCACTGATCATAGACACGGCAAGACTACTGCAATGACTGAAATGGTCCAAATATTGGTATAACAATAATCACATCGTGAGTACCCATTTGCATGCAAAAAGTGGATGCAAACATTAGTCATACATACTAGCAGTTTCAGAATGAGGGAGGCTAGGTTCTGTGGAAATAACGCCACCTGTCAAAAGCCAGTGAAACAGCAAGTGGGAAGAAGCAAGTTGGCAAGTGACATTGCGATAGGCCGATGTCGTGACCGGGTTGTGCAAGTCATTATCATAACATCGCTCCATATTCCATCGGTGGGCGGCTTGCGCAGTACTCGCAACACAATAGCTGTGATAAAAGTTCTAGAACTTGCTAACCTACCCGATTGAGGGTAGGCACACTGACATAAAATTAATTTTGAAGTACCCTCTTTTGTTTCTATAAATTTTTAATAATTCTTGCTTTAAGTTTTCGAAGCCATCGATCGTATTTGACGCCTTTATCATTTGAATTCCGAATCCTTCGAATGGCAATGAGCTTCCGATAGGTACTGAGCTCAGCCACTAAGTCATTCACCAATCGTTGGTTACTTAAGGAACCTATTTTGGAAAATTCTTAATTATGATCCATCAACTTCTAATCTAACCGTCCACTGTTGATTAGGCCTCCCCTAGTTTCCACCACTCTGAGCGGTAACAAGCCTTCGGAATCTCACCTATTTATTTTTGATTTCTAGAATCTAATAACTCATCCATAATGACAGAGAGATCCTTCATCATCAGACGCAAATTATAATAAGCTTACGTCTTCCTTCTTTGCATAATGTAGTAAAAACAGCTGGTCTTCCGCATCAGCAGTGCGGAAGTTGACATCTATTTGAATTATTACGTACAAATTACTTAACGTCGTATTACATGACCCATTTCACCTATTTCTCACTACTAGCCGATATAAAGCTAGAAGTCTCTAATGAAAGTTGGTAATGGCAAAAGGAGGTTGAATAATCTTGGTATGTTATCTTGGTAAGTGTAATGGTCTATCGAGGTCTATGATCATTGCAATCCCTAACTATGCCACTCCTGGGCTCTGGTCTCCTCTCACAATGCGACCGGTTCAGGCCATAGTCCAATAGGCTGGCCAACTGCGGATTGGTGGACTTCACTCACTTTTAAGAACTTCATGCAGGACTCACGATGTTTTCCGTCATCATAGCGAATGACAATTGATGATGAATGATAGCTGATGCACATAACTTTGCAAAAGAGGCGGGCGCGTTGCACCACTTGAAACCAGGACCTCACGTTCAAATCTAATCGACACTAATTGCCCAAGCATATCCTTTTTACCAGGCATCAGAAAAGGCCAACCTTTTGGAGGATAAGTGCGACCACTAAACCCTCCATTATTCCTCATTGAACCAGCATGATGGCGTATACTCTAAGCCTCAGTATGAGAAAAGACCCGTGTTCAGTAACAGGCCATAAGTTGCAGCGAATTCATCACGCCTTCACAAGTCAAAAAAAAACAAAACCGATTCCAGACCGGTTGGTCTAGCGATTAGTGAACCTGACTGCTACAGAGAAGGTCGTGGGTTCGAGTCCCACCCAGGTCAAACTTTTCTTTAATGAGCTAGAATGTTCATTAGTGTGTCTGTGTGTAAATATCTATAAGTATGTAAGAAGTATGTTAGTATATGTAGGTTTATCGGTTGTCTGATCACCACCAAGCTATGGCTTAGTTTGGGGTCAGATGGCCGTGTGTGAGTTGTCCAAAGATATTTATTTATTCACAATGAAGTAGTAAGTGTTCGCTAATCCGTAAGTATCAACGTCATAAGGTTACTAGGTTACTTATCTGTGGAAAGACCGGTTGGACGCAAGCAGAGCGGGAAAGGTCTTTCTGATCCAAAGGGCTATGGGCATGACCTCTTTGCTCTCGGGCCACACTGCAAGTAGCCCGATATCAATCAAGTTTTGAAACTGCCATATTTTATTTATTCGTATGTACCGAGTTCATATACCACATGATTACAATACGGACCCAATTTTCAAAGTTGCGTGCGCATAGGAAATAATTATTTATTTTTCTTCGAAAATATTTCTTAAGGGCATATCCCTTAAGAGTTCCCAAAAATTTTTCTATGTGAGAAGTTTAGTAAATAACTAGGTACATTAACAGATCTTTTGCTTTATTACGTCTGTTCAAAGTTCATTAAATTTCTCGAAAACTAATGTTCGTTTAAAAACCTATAAAAACCACTACTTGAAATACCTACTGCCTTAAAAAAAGGTCGCCTTAAAAACCAGCGGTTGTTGGCTTTCCTCGGCCATTTTACCGAGTGGGCGCCTATTTTGTCAGCAAAAGAAATAATTAAATGTATTTGTTTTTAATTTGTTAATTTTAATGGGTTTGTTTGTTTAATTTATTTTGTATCGCTGATACAATAAACATATTTTATTTCTTTCGATGCATTGAATGGAGATAGTTTTAGGTCTGTACGATAGATGTCTCTAAACAATGAAGGCGCGAAGTGCTCGGGCGCTCGGAATGTGGTCCGCCACATTGTGGTCCGCCGACCTTCACGCGTCTCACAGTAGCAGAGTATCAGTAACGATTTCATTAATAAATTCTCCGAGACACGCTCTAGTTTCTATTAACCTGATACTTGGAACTAATGCGTGTAGTTCGAAAGGAACTTATAACGAGATATTTTCATTATACACGAGCGAAACTAAGGGTTAAAATCTGTTCAACAAGGAACACTACGGCGTGCGGGAATTAGTTTGGGCTCCGAGATCGATCAAGAGGCAAAAAATTGCTTCAAAACCGAATTGTAGAGTTTTTGGACGAACACAACTAATGTGGATTAAACTTCACCACTTCTCTTTTGTAGTCTGTAATCGTGTTATTATAATTATTTTTAATCTGTCGTCGAGGTAAAAAAGCTGAAAACTGAACGTAAAGATATGAACCTAACATTGACAACAATTGTACAACTCACACACGGCCGTCTGAAAACAAAGCATTAGCTTGTACTATCGTGATCAGACAACTGATAAACATATTTGAATAGAAGAGTAAGGGACATTAATCCAAAGGCCACTGCGACCATATATGGTCTACTTTGGCCAAACATACATATAAAATATATTTTTAAACGCATACTTAATAGATATTTTTAATCATGGCTGTGATAAAGGTGTGACAAATTATTGTTTTGCTAGACGAAAAAAGCAAGTACTCAACACAAAAGTTTTCTCTCGTTGATCTGCACTGGAGCAAACAGGTACTTCCCTAGTTGTCGTCATAAGTTGACAGGCCGGTTGGTCTAGTGGTTAGTGAACCTGTCTACTACACTGGAGGTGGTGGATTCGATTCCCACCCAGGTCAAATTTTCTGCGATGAATAGGAATGTTTGTTTTGTGTGTCTGGGTGTGTAATAGAAATATCTATATAAGTATGTATTTAAAAGTATATATGTATGTTTATCAGTTGTCCGATCACCATAGCATAAGCTAACGCTTAGTTTATTTAGTTTGTTGTTTAGTTAGTTATATATATATATGTATTTACAAGTCATTAAACTGTTCAGACTACTTTTCTGAAATTGTTTTCCTTTTAAATTTCCCCTTTTAGGTTAGGTTAAAAATTCCATTCACGAAGTGCGCGAATCCTAAATCTGTAGCAAAATTGTTATAACAATAATTTTAGTAAAATTATAATAAATCTGTAGCGTATATAATGACCACTTTACTTTGAACGTCTCTATAGCCTAGTCGCAATCTGAGGGTCCCGGATTCGATTCTGGGGCTTGCATTCAGATGAATGCTTGTTCTCGGGTTGGGAATAGTATTTGTTACTCTTTCCTCCCGAGACTCAGCCAGGGTATGAAACTGCCAACGCGTTAATTTTTAACAGACTTCAAAAAAAGGAGGAGGTTTTCAATTCTTGTGTATTTACAAAACTTTTATTTAACTTGCAGTGTATGTTTGTACATTAGTTTGTTTGAGTCAAATCTTGCAAGGTTAATTAGAGCCACTTCCTTTTACACTACGAAGGTAAAACTTCACATAACCCTTCAGTCCTGATGATAATGCATTTTTTGGGAAGCATGATCTAATACTACGTCCAAGTTTCGCTCCAGATAAGAAAACTCCTCAACGGTTAACAATGAATTTCTTTTTTTATGTTTCTTCCTATTAGAGCTCTAAAATTAAAGCTTGTGTTTTTAAATATTTTACTAAATCTTGTTTTAATCGTGATGTTATTTACTCATTCTTTAGCATTACCGATTTTTTATTAGTGAGGTAAAACCGTAAGATCAGCATTATTCCGAGCACGTATTCTGTAGACGAACTTCCGTATCATGGTGTGCGGTATTTTGTATTCGTCGCCTCTTTGGAATGTTATCGTAATTTTGGATTTTACATATCCAATTCCAATGGGGTAAAATTTTGAAAAATTCTCCTTGCAACAAATTAAATATTTTTCACTATTTCTCGTACGTGGTCATCTATACTTGGTGAAAAACCGATCTGAATTTTTTACTATACTTTGTTGAGTTTATAAGTAGAAAATTATTATACATATTTGTTAAGTTTGTATGGTAAAAAAAAGGTGTTAATGTTACCTACATTTTTACGGTTGCGTAAAAAATTCAGATCTCTTATAGTTTTGCCATATCTGTTCGTCCGTCCTTCCGTTTTTCCATAAAAAAATCATGAGCCAGAAAAATCCGTGCTTCTTAGGGCACGGAAACCCGTCGGTCCTGGTTGTAATTGTAAGATAGCGATCGACAAGCTGAGAAAGCGGCATAAAAATTTCCGACTCTTAGGTTGGCCACTAAACCCTCCACCGATCCTGGTTGTAACAGCGTGAGGAATGTACAGTGCAGGAGTGTGCTCTAAGCCTCCCCGGTATGAGATGACAGAAGACCCTTGCTCAAGGCGGTGATAACCCGGTTGGGTTAAATGAGTTGAAACAAATCAATTCACGTTCCTTATTGGCCTGGGAGTAAAATATTGACGCTATATGATAGTATTGTCCTTGTTGAAGGTTAAAAATATAATTTGTATTAAACAGGTGGGACTAACTGGAATGTGTGATCGACTTTATTACTTTTAACACCTTTGCATAAATCGATTCAATTTCATTCGAATCGACACGTTGGTATTTTATTTTGGATGGTTCTGTAGTCTAGTTAAAGTATTTTTTCTTTTGGGGCGTTAGGGAAATTGATGAGAGTAAATTTTTACGATTCGCGCACACCGTCACATAAAACCGACACCCTGAAGTTAGCTAGCGTCAACATTTTAATGTTTTCTATTATTAATGTAATTTTTTCTACAAACGCAGGATAACGTGAAAGATAACATTTCCAGAAAGATTTTTATTTTGTTATCCCAAAGATGTATAACTTCTTACATGCGTATCTCACAACACGTACACTCACACTTTTTTCTAATTTTATAAGCAGGTAAATGAGCAGACAGACAGAGTAGCAAGGTGGCCTGATGGTAAGTGACCACCGTAGTCCACGGTTATTAACAACATCAGACTGTGGTACCACTAAAACGTTCCGCGGGTTTGTATTCCAACCCGCCCCAATACGGCTAGTTGGTTACAAAGTGCTCCCAGTTCAATCCCCAGCTGGTGCATTTATGCGACAGATGAATGATTTTTTTTGGGTGTCTTATAAGTGTTATGTTGACCATGCCAGCTGCGACACGGAGAATTCTATCGCTGGCTGTGTGCGTGTTTGTTAGTGTAAGGCGTTCAATTTATCTAACTAATGGCCGACATTAGTACCCATATAGGATATCTATATATCCATATAGCATATTGCATCTTCATTCTCCTAAGTACGGGTATTTCCTTTAACTAAGGTATAAAGACAAGTCCAACCTGCTCCAATATAAGGCTTAGTGGCCAACCCCATTGTAGGCAGCATTGTGCACCCAGGGCACTAAATATTGTCGGCTGATATGTAACTATAACAGCAGGGATCCCTGTGACGTAGCAAGGGGGTGAAAGGTCAGGGGCGGTCCACACCGGGTGTCACCTTTTTTGTGGTGACACCCACCCGGTTACTCAACAATAACCAATGTACAAACAAAAAAAAATATGGAAAAAAAAGAAAATTGTTGCTTTTTACTTGAAAAGGGGTGACGCCACCAAATTCCGCACCGGGTGCCACACAAGGTAGCTACGCCACTGCCGATACCTGCTTGTGGCGTTTTGAAACGTGTTTACGTATTGGCTGTTTGAGACGAACTAAACAAAACATGAGCCCACATTTGAAGTGAGCTGGTATGTCTCACGCCACATTTTTGCCATTGATGCGGCATCTAGTTCTAGTGTTGAACTTAACTTGAAGTTAATGATATGACTTTAAAAAGGAGAGGTGCTCGCAAGAATCGAACGCACGGCATCCCCTTCGATCGACCTTCGTTCCAATCGTGAGGCTATCAGCTCTCAGTGTACTTTAGCCAATAAGGTACAATAGAAACAAGATCTCCAGAAGGTTCTAGCATAAGTCAACCGCGAACGTGACAATGAACACCTGTAATCAGATATCTGACATCTACAATTTCCTTCCTTATATAAGCTTCTAAGTAAATTCAATTATCATTTTTAATCTACTAGCATTTTGCCCGCTAATATGCCCGCCCTTCAGACAGGTGAAATTTCAAAAACGCTAGACCAATTGCTGATGTTATACTTCCTTTGGCGCGTTTGGGAAAAATGATGAGAGTAAATTTTTATGATGAGGTCACATACAAACAACACCGACAGCACATTGTCATAGAAAACTGACACCCTGAAGATAGCTAGTCGTTTTTTCCTATTATTAGTGTCGTTTTTTTCTATAATTGGTGTAGTTTTCTTCTATTATTAGTGTCGTGTTTTTCTATAATTGGTGTAGTTTTCTTCTATTATTAGTGTCGTGTTTTTCTATAATTGGTGTAGTTTTCTTCTATTA
>DWJZ01009783.1:0-10511 GCA_018249125.1 Asbolis capucinus
TTCAAAAAGTGACAATTCGAATTCTTCACAATCACCAACCTCCCCTACTGACCTCATTCGGAAGTCTGCGGGACCTTTTGAATGGTTAAAAATATTCATTGATTGTTTTTTATCGTTGATTGGATTTCCATTGGACATCTGCTAATAGAGAATTTAATTGAGGGTGTAAAGAACTTCTTACGTCTCCGGCAACCTAACTGCCGCACTCAGAGACGTTATCGGTTACTTAAATGGGTATTGGTACAGAATTTTTATTTATATTTTTGTTAATAAGGACATCCACGCCACTAATCCTCAATAGATCCGAGTTGGAGCAGCATGGTGGAGTATGCTCTAGGCCTCCGCAGTATAAGGAGAGACCCGTGCTCAGTCGCAGGCTATCAATGAGTTGAAGCCAAGTAAGGACATGGGACCCGCGAACCAATCACGTGAAGCGACGGAATGAGCTAAGTCAATCCGACCATTGACAGTTGTTTTCACGAATGGTGTCTATAACATGGATTATAATTATTCATACAAATATGAAAGTGTGTATGTTTGTTTGTCTTTCACGTCGACGTCGTCGTTATCTGATGCTCTTCAGCTATACGCTAGAGACAAATGCTTATTATGTAAGTACCACGCTGGCGGACCTTAGTAACATAACTTTTATATAAATTAATAAATAACTAGATATTTTTTACAAGGTTTTATTTGACTTGCAATATATGGTAGTCTATTGGTATGTTAGTATATGTATTTGTTTGTTACGGGTAAAATTTTGCAAGCTTAATTAAACCCACTTTCTCTTACACTATGGAGCAGAAATTTTGCATAGAATTTTCATCCTGATGACAATGCATTTTTATGGCAAGCGAGACTTGATACTATTTTCAGGATTGGCTCCAGACAAGGGAACTCCTCAACGGTTAACAATGAAGTTATGGAATTTTGTGTGATTCTTTGTATTACGATTCTACAATTAAAGATTGTGTTTTCAAATATTTTTATAAACCTTGTTCCATTTATTTTGTATTTACAATTCAGAAGTCAGTATTACTTCCTCTGGTTAAACTTCATGGTTATTTTCTTGTAAATAATGATGTCCTCAGACGCCCAGAATCTATCCGGTTAGATTATAATTTGAGCTGAGTGGCGGAGCTGGTTTAATTGAGTTAAGGAACCAGGTCTCCGAGCCGCTGGTCTACCCTGAAATAAACCTGGTTTTAATTAGATCTGACATTTTCATTAAGCTTGCGAAAATATTGTTTTTTTTTATTTAATATAATAGTAGTTGCGTTTTGATGAAATGTCGACTATATAAATGAATGTTTGTGAGTTTGTTTGTCCTTTATAGGCTCTGAAATGGTGAGCACGGATGTCTTTAGAAACTTTCTTCAGAATTATCTCGAATAGGTTTTGGTTCCAAAATAATCGAGGTGTCATGCTTGGAGAACGGCCGAGATTTTTTTGCGTCCAGACAAGGAGAAAGGACTACTCTCTGGAGATACGCAGGAGGGAGGTGGTGAATGCTCATGCATACCAACATAGCCGGCTGCGTTGATTATGTGGGACTCATGATAGACCTAGGTGCCCACTAAGCACCACCTGAGGATGGCATTGGCCGTACGGCCTGGAAACCTATATCGGACGCGACCTCACTTGGAGAGGCGCGGCGCAAGGCAGAATGTAGCTACGATCTTATATACATATATATATATACTAACGATGTAGAAAACTCCGATAGTGTGATCCAGGTTTCTTCTGACGTCACCATGTGACGTGCAATGTTCCACAGTTCGTCATCAAAGTTATTCTTTATCCGTACTGACAGTGTTTGGCAGTTAGTCAGTGGCCTGGCGGAGGGGGTGTAGCGGGGTGCGGGACGGGATTAGCTAAACAAATCTCCACAGAGCTTAGTATCTAGCGTCTGCCCGTTATCATGTCGGGCCGGCGGGGACGAGGTGTGGCTTCACTGACAGCGTGTAATATGTATTTTTAGTTGGTTTGGCCTCCCTCGACAAAATAAATAAAATAATAAATATCTCATTTAAGTATTTTATTTGTACCACGATGATCACAACATTGATAAACAAACATACATATATTTATACTTATAAATACTTTTATAGTTTTTTTTGTTACATCCACACAGCGACATTCCTGCTCATCATAGAAAACTATGTTCTGGGTGGGTATCAAACACCTGATCTCCGGAGATCAGCAGATCCAGAGATCCAGATAGGATCCAGAGATCCTAGCAGTCACGTATACCAGTCCAACGGGCCAGTTGTCACACTTTTCTTATAAAACCGTCACATAACTTTTGTATTATTATAATATCTCCAGCTTCCACTAATACCAAACCTTTTGCCTGGAAACAGATACCGCGGGCGCATTTTTTCGCGCCTCACTCATCCTTCCGACGTGTACTTGGGCACGTTTTCTCTGGCTGTAGCCTTCAGCCTCTTCCTCACCGATAACTTCTCTTATATCGTCATTGTCAAACCAATATCTGCTGTGTAAAAGATTGATAAGAGTCAACATACCTTTCACTTGATAATTAGGAAAGTTCTTTTTACTGCTTAGGGAACCGACTACGCGTTTGAGGCTTGTAACTGCCTACTCCATACAAGCACGCCCCTCTCCCGCACTTGGATACGTTCTTTCCCATCGTCGATATATGTATGTTTTTCAGTGATAATGTAGCATTCTAATGGTGAAAGACTTTTTGATGATCGATCCAGTAGTTTTGAGTTTATTCATTACAAAGATACAAAATTATTAATATTTCCTGTATATTTAAGATAAATTGATATAGTTTTGTTTGGTTACAGCCAAGATATAAAAAAGCAGATAAAAAAATACCCTATATCCAATTACATAGTTTATATGTACAAACATACATGCTAGGGTCCGTACCCAAAAGAGCCGTGGGATTTTATTTATAAGACTTCGCGTGCCATGTCTGTCTGTACGTCTGTCAACATATTCTTCTTCTGGCATTACCGTATGAAGTAGTTACAATGAATGTAGTGAGGGCTATATTGAAAAAATAAAATAATGAAAATGAAGGCATATCTAGAAACAAAATGATTTTTGAACTTATTCAACACGTGATGAGTACAACGTGTGTTTGTGTATGCAGTCTGATGAGTACTTTTAATTAATATTATTAGTTATATCGGGCACAAAAGATAAATAAACAAAACTTAGTAATTAATTCTAAAAGTAACCCACGAATCACCTAATAAACAACACAGCACAAACACGTCCCAACGAAATAAGCTTGTGACGTGCACGAAAACGTAATACCAATTTGCATCTTATGTACTTTTACATTGGGTTGATTATTCTATAGCAAATTTTAAATGCCCTGGGTCATCTTACCCCGTCACATTTGCGTCATGATTTTTCGATGTACCAGGCAAACATAAACGCAAAGCGTACGGCAACAACGACGAGACGGTTCGTGTGAGTGATGGCCTGCATAGTCTACACGGCTTATCTGGATTGTAAGTGATCGACCGAGATAGGCTAGTATGGGTGCGGTTGGTAGTCGGGTGACCGCTAATGGTTAGGTAGATTGCAATTTCCTGAGCGTTTTAATGCTACTTTAGCCTCGTCGTTAACTTCGTTGAAGGAAAGTCGTATTTTTTTCTACTGTTTTGCTCAGATAAGTATAGGGTTTTTTTATACATATATTTTAAATATTTTCTATTTCAATTACAATTACAGTTAACAAGCAATATATGACAGATTCTTTCTTCCCTAAAGGTACTTTTTTCGTTATTTAAATATGCCACAGAAATTAGTATGAAAGTTATAAAAAAAATATGAACTAATAAATTATTACAGCACATTTAGGCGATAAGTAGAGGAAAGAAAAAAATATTTGTCGTATTTTCTCTGCGATGAAACCGTATTTTTTTTGCCTAAACTAAAAAGAGAAGCTGAGCAGGGCAGATACGTCGTTTTCATTGCAAACTCAGGAAATTATACCAGGAGTTTATGAGTCAACAATGGTTTCGTGTTCACGTAGGAGCACAAACAAAATCGAACGATGACATAAAACTTATTCAACTTCATTTTTTAGAATACATTGCTCGGTCAATACACAGCGTGAATTTATCAAGCAAAATTTAGCGATCAATGTGTGCATTAAATGAACAGTTTACGAGTAGCCAAACGTCGGCCTTATCGAAATACGAGTGATTTGCAAGATAGGCATTGTTATACGTGGAACGTCTTGAATTCGAAGGCCAGTTCGCTGTGCCGTGTTTTGATTCATGATAACCTGGTACCTACGTTGCGATACAAAATGTCCGTTGCTTTGATGATGATGATGAACCTGATTGGACCTGCCTTACTCACGAAAGGTGTTACAGGTAGTGATTGATATTCAGGCTTAAAACAAAAAAAAGATGGTTAATATATTACCGGATTATATACGGATAACAACAATTGATATAGTAAGTAATTTTCCTGAATGTTCTATTTTAATATATCTTTTATGGAGCGGTTGAACCACAAAATACTATTTTGTATTTGTCGCTCATGCTCATCGTCCTTAAGAAGTTCTGACTAACAAACCCTGGCAGGAATACCACAATTCTTGAGGAGACATTAATTCAAGCATAAAGACTGAGTAGAGGGTCTGTTGAAACAACTACAAGGAATGATTTTGTTTTATAAATATTTAAGTTTTATATAGTTTTCATTTATTTTATCTAGAAATAAATGCTGTAAGTGGTAGGTTAATGCTCGAGTCATCCCATCTGATGATACGTGGCGATCAAGTCTAAGATGTTGTGCACACCAACTTGTTATATTACGCACTGCTTTATTCAAATAAAGATAATAGAAACGAAGTTCGACTGACTAGGGCAGATATTTGTGGGACAGGCCGTGGGTGTTAGTGATTTTGTACTAATTGTAGTCCGTGCCACCAGATAACCTCAAGATGCGTAAACATTTTACCACATAGAAGTAGGTACCGTCGTTCTTCTAGGCGGATACTCTTCCGGATACACTTCTAAGCGGATTTTTCTTATGTCAGTTTTTCCAAAGATACTTTTATAAGTTAAGAACATTTCTAAACCTACCGCTTAAACTAAATTCAGTAACAGTTTTATAATCCCTGTCTTGCTATAAACTAATCTGCTTTAACAGTCGGCTCAGAGGCAAGGCGATGCGAGTTGAGTCGAGGCGAGGCAAGTTGCGTCGGGATTTTCCTTTTATTTATCAAAGGCGAGTCGTAAGTCGAGCTCGGGAGCGCCTCAGGCGTGCGTCGGTAGCCGTAAATAAATAATAAAAGATAAAATCTGCCCGCAGACGCGAGCGGCGAACGTCCCGGGCGGCCAGCGACGTGCCAGCCACTTTTTCTTGGTAACGCAGCAGTGCTCAACCTTTAATATTTATTGGTTTCAACTCATTTTTGGCTCACTACAAAGCGAAGAGTCTCTTATGATTACTGACGAAGACCTAGTAATAAGAAAATCTTTCATTACAATTAATTAATAAAAATGACAAAATTCGGCATACACTTTGATCCGATCAAAATTGGGTAGTAAAACATTTTTATAAGTCTCACAATAGTTGTTTAAAAGTTTTGTGGTATTAGGATCTTACATAATATACCTACATATGTAACCTCTAACCTGTGATTGTTTTTTGGGGTATTGTACTATCTCTTCTGCAAGCAAATTTTTTTTAATTACCAAGTTTTGTAAATAATTTAATGTTTCTACTCTATGACCCAGTTTGAGAACCACTGATCCCCAAGGTTCCTAGCCAACGAGCATCAAATGTCCCCTGCAGTATAATATTGCTCGCTGTTGTTTACGCCTCCTTGTGTCGGTTCCGCGAGGAAAATTAGTGTGAGATATAAAACTTACAACAATATATTACGAAACTTTTGTACTTGGGGATCGAAAGTTTCAAACGGATTAGGTGTCTGTACATCTTTGCGTATATAATAATGTTAATATCATCAATGCAAAAATGACATACTAAATTCTCTAACCACACATCGCCACACACCATCAGGTGGAATCGTAGGCAAGTAATTTTACTAGCCTCCAACTGCGGCTTGATCCGCGTTATATGTTAAAAAAAAGCTTACGTGTTATCCCTCGCTATAATCTATCTCTGTGCCAAATTTCATTTAAATCCGTTCAGTAGTTTTTGCGTGAAAAGGGATCCAATATCCAATTTTATATCCTCACAGACTTTCGCATTTATAAAATTAGTAGGGTAATACTAAATTAGAGAGCAAGTCTCTCGAGACAGTCCGCGTAAGAATATACTTTTTATTTTACAATCACATCGTCGTTTTGTACAAATAATCAAAAATCGAAAATGCATCCATAACCCATAAGTTATTTAAACCTCTACGGGTCTTTATATTTTAATTCCAAGATCCATAGTACAATGAAACACACAAAATAGTAACTGTATTGTTAACCATTGAGGAGTTCCCTTGTCTGGAGCCAATGCTGAATGTAGTATCAGTTCATGCTTGTCATAAAAATGCATTGTCATCAGTATGAAAACTTTATGCAGAATTTCCGCTCCGTAATGTAAGAGGGTCTAATTAAGCTTTGCAAGATTTGACCCGTAACAAACAAATATACTAACATACTAATATACAAACATACACTGCAAGTAAAATAAAAGCTTATAAAATGCCCTTAGTCAAATTTCCGTACCATATCCTACTTTATGATTTCCTATCAAATACAATATTTACAATAGTTCAGGCTTTAAACTTCAATATACCCATGATATCCTAGTATCTAGATCTTTATAACTCGAGTTCAACTGTGGGATGTTAAGAATCCGTCGTTAGCTGGCGGGGTGCTAATGTGAGCGTTAATTACAAGGGGGTGCCAGTGTAATGAGGGGTGACGCGCCCCCATTGAACGCCCTGAGTATATCGGTTCTCGATTATAATGCCCTGGTATTCTTCAAACAGACATTTTGAAATGAAAACGAAAACTTCTTAGGCGTTGGGCATTTTTTGAGATGGGAAAGAACAATTGAACTCGCGGTCTGTTACCGTAACGATACCTACTGCTAACGCTATCTATGAAGCATTCTGGGAACTGCACTGCATGTTGCCATTTTGTGACATGATTACTGATGATTCAAACCCTCGAACGCCCACGACGAATAGGATTGGCTCCATCGAAGGGAGCTCCTTAACAGTTAATATTACAAAATATGTATGCTTCTTCGTTTATTAAAAAAATATTTTCATACATAACATAGGTTACGGATATGATTTCGCCGAAATTTCCTACACAGGTCTAATCCAAGATGTGATTTTAAGATCAAATATTAATAAGCGAGTGTATCAACTAGAAATTTCTGCTTAGGTCACCATAGAAATGACGGTTACGAACCCAAACACAAGCTATAGAATAGTAATGATAGCAAGCCAGTCAAACCATTGATCGGTGGGTTACGACCATGGGTTATGGGGTATCTGCCGCCATTTTCCGACAACAGTAAAACGCGTTTAACTGAACATCGTAAACCGCCGGTTGCGAATCGGGTTTGGCGTAAAAGCTACGAATAAAGCAGTTTCTGAACACGCCATTGATGGGCATCTGACGGGAATCGTTGTAAATTCATTGGGACATGACATTAGTAGTAATTTGCTATTTTTTTCTATTTGGTATGGGTATAGTTAAAAATTGTTAGTTTTGGTCAAATATTTTTTATGTATTGTCCTAAGACGATCCGATATTGGATGATATAAGAAGAATAACTGGGTTACTACCAGCTCGGGACACAGAATCCCAGCCGGAATACTAGTAGTTTGGCTTCAAACCATTGACGGTGGCCCTCATACTGATGAGGCCTAGAGCACACTGCTTCTCATTGCTCCAATCTGAGGAGTTAGTCGCTAACCCATGTGTAGGAAGACTTTATACCGCTCAAAGTCCTCCAAAGTGCCCTCGAAGCACGAAGGCGCTCATGATATCTTGCTACTAGCGGTCACCCATCCTGCTACCGACTGCGCCTCTGTTGCTTAATTTTTCCATCATTTATCTATGAACTTTTCGCTTCACTATAAGTTTGGCGACATTCAAATTTAAACGCAAAACCAAACAGATACGCGGAAAAACAGACCACAATTCTAAAAATAATTTTATTGAGTTTTCTGTGCTGAGGAGCTGTAGTAATATATCCCAAACATCTTCTATGCACCCAGAGACAACCATACTACATACTAATAGTATAAATATTAAAGTTTAGAATGGAGAGATGTTTCTTACTTCTTCACGCATAACTACTGAACGGATCAGAATGAAATTTGGCTCAGGGATAGAATAGTCTGGAATAACAAATAGACTTTTTACCATCGCGGGCGAACCCTAGTGTACCCTAGTGTCCTAGTATTGTGTATAGATTCTTTGATAATATTAAACACGCTTCCCTTTCTTTCTTATCAGCTAATAATAAATAGATTCTTCTGGTGTTCTCAACTTGTAAAACAAAAGTTTAGGAAGCGCTGGTCTAGACGGATCAATCATGTTGGCCGAGCAGGGTGGGACAGCCAGATCTTTAACAAAGTTCCGGGAAGAGCGTTACGTCTTCTTCTTGATATATTATGTCATTAGACTGTCCTTCGACTTTTAATTCTTCACACATTCTGCTGTACTGGTACTTGTGATACATAATAAATACTCGTCGTATATAAAGAAAGTTTACACAATCTACTACAGATCCTAGTGTCACCCGATTAATGGGGCAAATCTCATCCAGGACCCAAAATAATGACCGAGTTGAAGTACTACAAAATTAGTAATGGTTATTCCGCACGTAGCATTAATTCAGTAAAATTCTAGTCCCCTCACTACAAAGGCGACGAGAGCACAGTCATCCACGTTGATCCAGAGTGGGTTGCTAAAGAGCTCAATAGCCCACAGTATTGTCATAAGTTTAAGGACCTCCTATATTACTTAACGATAATAAACGAGCCAGGCGGCTTACCGCACCCGCAAAAGCAAAGTGGACAGATAGTGCTTCATTGGAATATATATCGTGCTTATGAATTTTTGGTAATAGGGCCCGACAGACCATTTTGAAACCACGCCCACTGGTAATTCAATCACTTCCAGCGATATGGCTATACCAATATGCATTTGAATGTAGCGTTATGGTGTATCGTCTAGGCATCTCCACTTATAAGAACGATACCGATGGTAAGCAATGGGCCAATAGATATAGAATAAGTTGAACTCTGGGTGAAAAAATGTGATTGTTTTTTACTAGTAATACATGCTTTTAACTTGTAGTGTATGTTAGTATATTTGTTTGTTACAGGTCAAGTCTTGCAAGCTTAATTAGACCCATTTACTCTTACACTATCTAGCTGATATTTTGCATACTTCTTTAGTTCCGATGACAATGTATTTTTATGATAAGCATGACCTGACATTACGTTCAATACGTCCAGACATGGGGAGAAGAGTTGTGGAGTTCAATAATACAGTTATGAAATTTTGTGTATTTCTTTGTATTAGGGATCTATAATTAAAGGTTGTGTTTTTAAATATTTTATTCAATAAACCTGAATTATAAATATTATTTGGTTAAGGGACGATTAGCCATAAATTATTTACAATTAGGGTACCAGAAAAGGGGCGCGGATTCGCGTAATACTTCATAATAACCATATTACGGACATCGCGTGTGCTAACCGTAATCAGGCAATGAAAATAGTGACGCTAGAAGAGCAAGTTCGTACAATACAGTATTTTATACAGTTCCTTTGATGTAACATATTTATTCACGATGTTATTGAGTTTCTGATATCCTAGTCGTTTATGTTTGAACCACAGTTTCTGGATTGATTCATGGATACCAACCAAATAACTGCAATGAAAATTTATTCCCATACAAATCTTAATCTGTTATTTAGTTAGTCGTAGCGTGCAAATAAATTACTAAAGCTTTGTTTTTCTTTTTGACATTTTCATATAAATCTTATTGATAACAGAGTTTAGACTTAAAATCAGCGTGGGCCTTTAATTTTGGGAAGGGTACACAATAATTGTGATCAACAGGAAAAAAGAAGGGGCTACAAATAAAATTACGGAGATGGCGTAAAAGTTAGCTCACGACTCGTCTTTGTACCAAGCCATCATAAATTACAAGAACGCTATGGCGGCGCCGGCGGTTAGCCTGGTAATTGCACGGTAGCTCGCAACGACACCGAGGCACTGGCGTAAAGGAGTTATTGATTGCTCAACAGCGGTTTGGTCTTTATAATTGTAAGGTAACTAAAAATTCATTTTTAGGTTTCATGATATCCTTGGTGCAGGATATTTTTTTGGATTGGTAAATGGGTTGGATGAGATCATCCTCCTTTCTGGGCCATTCCTCAGTATTCCGTATATGTATATCTGTTGGTTTATACGTGACAGTAACAAATGAGGATATAGAACTTTATTAACCTCAAAAAGAATTACAAAAATTCACTTACTGAGGTACTATTCAAAGTAAATACAATTTATAGG
>DWJZ01009784.1:0-10511 GCA_018249125.1 Asbolis capucinus
GTCTGGGTGTGTAATAGAAATATCTATTTAAGTATGTATTTTAAAGTATATATGTATGTTTATCAGTTATCTGATCGTCATAGCACAAGCTAACGCTTAGTTTGGGATCAGATGGCCGTGTGTGAGTTGTCTAAAGATATTATTATTATTATTCTGAATATAATGTTAACAAACTTTTTACAAAGTCAATTTATTAAATTTACAATTCCTACCGAGAACGAGCCTTACTCAATAATTTTAATATTATCCAAGATCAACGCTGACTTTATTGGCGACTCGCACGAACTTAACTGACCTGAAATTAGTCAGTTTCCAACTTTGAAACTAATTATTTTTAAGTGTTATAGCATAAAATATTGTCTTTGCGTGTCATTTTAAAACAATGCCGTAAGTTATTCAAACTTGTATTATATTAATTAGTAATTAAAAGTCACTTGAGTGTCATTGTGTTCGTAATTATCGTAATGACCTAATGGTTAAACTATTAAGTAAACTATTTTAATCATAGTTTGTCTTTTTGAGGAGTTTCTTTCACCATTTCAACTCCTCAACACAATAAGAGACTAAAAAAAAGTAAAAAAAGTTTATTTTTAACATTGATATTAATCTAGTTATACAGATAAGATGTCAAGAAACTATTTTGACTAGTTTTGCCGTACTCCCTGCATCGTTGTCTATTCGTATGATCACGTTGAATCTTGTATCTAATATCATGATAAATACAACACACACTTAATAACTTTACCAATTAATCTAAACAGTCTAAATTTAACAAGCCAGTTGGTCTAGCGGTTAGTGAACCCACTGCTACACCGAAGGTCGTGGGTTAGATTCCCATCCAGATCAAATTTTTCTGCGATGAGAAGGAATGTTTGTTCTGTGTGTCTGGGAGTAAACATCTACATATATAAGTATGTATTTAAAATATATATGTATATATGTTAAACATGTTGTCAAATCACCATAGTACAAGCAAATGCTTAGTTTGTCAGATATCCGTGTGTGACTTGTCCAAAGATTTATTTAATAACGATATTGCTAATATGTATATGGACATTAATTTTAATTTTATCATGCGACTGTCTTGATTTTAAGTAAATTGTCGTAACTCTTATAACTAAGTCACTACTGTGGCACTCACAAGTCACAATAAAACATCTAAGTAGGCCCAGTTGCATGGATCGTGTGACCACTCAAGTTACCTCATAATTCAAATCGTGCTACCCGTGAAAACTTCTAATACATTTCAATTCATATTTATAATTACGTGTGTACCGAGATAGTTATTATAAAAATAATATTTCAAATTCCATCGACAAGTTATGAAATAAGAAATCCATTAATCATTACGATCGAAGTCAATTCAAAAAAAAAATTGTAAATTTAATGTCATCAGTTTCATGGGGAAATGAAAAACCAAAAACTAGACGTCGGGTGTCGCCCAAATTGAACGGCTTTACATGATACGCACCGGAAGTAGGTAAATTCAGCAAAAAGTTGCGTTACACCAAAATTCTGTCGGAATAACAACTTTTTTTAAAGTCGATTAAAATTATAGTTAAAAGCAATTCGCCTTACACTCAGCACTATAAATTCTCTAAAAGACTGCCTCCACTCGACCCTAAAACGTGCGAAGTTTGTTTAATAGAGTGGCTGACTAAATCTAGCACACACAGATTATCAGCTTAAACAAGAATATTCGTTGATAACATTCAGTAAATCTGCAAATATTTTCATTACATTTTTGCAAGCAAAATTTTCACCATGATCGGAACAAATACTCGGCTTAAAACTATATGTTGGCATAATCACATAGACCATGTCTACATGAACTACAATACTCAAACAAACTTATATTTTATAGCATAAAATATTTCAGATAATAAATAAGACTTTTCCCTCTGATGCCATTCTGTTGTCTGTCTAGGGAACGCACTGGAGACCTGTAACACAGGTTCAAAAAACAGATTATAATTAACTTAACTTAAGCTCTATTTTAAGTTCCTTGTGAATGCAAATAAATATATTTGCTACTATTATCATGTTCAGTTTGATTAGGTGGAGTAAAAGAGACAGTACTGCTTAATGCAGGAATTGATGAAAAATCTTAAGATCATAATTTTTTTTCGTATAGACATATGCTTTCTGCGTGGATGTATAGTATTTGGATCGCATCAACATCGAAATTTCAAAAAATGATTTGAAATTTTGAAAGAAGCGACTCGCTATATTCTTTTATGTGATAATCTGTCAAACGAACAGACGGGTCACCTGATGGTACGTGTACACCGCCGCTCAAGGACATTAGACTGGGGTATTACTAACGCGTTGCCTGCTAGGAAGGAAGCAACAGATCTGCATACGAGGGGAAGACGCAGAAAGAAGGGAAGCGTTATATTGCTGAATGAACTAGGATCAATAATGACCGTATCTGACCCCAAATACACCAACAACAAACCAATTTCAATACGGATGACAGAAGAAGAATGGAAAGGAGGGTGACTGAAGGACGGGAAAAAAAAGAGGAGATCTGACTCTCAAGCAGCGAGAACACGACAAAGCGTTTGGCGGCTAGGCTATTTCAAGCAAAGGGGTGGTAGCCAGCCAGACGGGCTTCACAAAAGATAATAATTCTTCTACAAAGCTTTACCACCGAGCAGCTGACGTCTGTACGCTTTTTACGACAGCTCTAGTAGGCCAGCATGGGATTGGGGTTTGTATTGTAAACCGTCCCAATACGGCAATACGTGAATATAGCGAAATTTTGGGATTATGACGTAAATTGTGCACAACAACTTGTTCCCTTGACGACCAGAATAAATCTTTAATGCCATGAATATGTATCTGTCAATTCAATTCGTTAAAACGGAACCAAAATTTCAATTCTTCATCTATAAGTCTAACATAGTTTGAACGAGCTAATCTCAGGACTTTTTCTTGTAACTTCTTTAAGCTGAAGAGTTTGTTCAAACGAACTAATCTCGGGAACTACTCATCCGAATTGAAGAATTTTTTGGACAGTTTGTGGAACGAAAACGGTTGTATGAATTTTATCTTGACTTTGTATTCCACGATATGGCTTTTCTCTATGGGACAGAAGCTTAAAAGTATTATGAAATCTGTAACAGAAATATAGGAAACAACTTGACTTTGATTTAGATGAAATTTCCACAGATGTGTATCTACTTTTTCTATATTACATATCTATATAGAACAAAGTTACTCTTTAGATATTTTTATCGCGACAATGGTTTTATTCCTTTATTCGCGCTTTGCGTCCTCTTTCATGATACTTACTGTGAAGGACTGAAATCAGTTGCCAGCGTCAAATCCGCTCGATTACAATTTAAGTGTCTTCAAGTCACGAGTGAATAGGCTATTACTAAATTAGTGTAGATGGTAAAATCTAAGACCACATCGCCACTTACCATCAGGTGGGATAGTGGTCAAGCATAAATTTATAGAAAGTAAAAAAAACCCGCGGAATGACAGAAAAAAATAGTCATGTAAATGACAGAACAACGTTTGCTGGGTCAGCTAGTTATCTTGAAGGCCATGTGTCCAGATGTTTGGAAAAGTTACATTTTACAACCGTCCATACAGTTAAGTAATTGAAACGCAATCTGGGTAGCTTTTAATTAAGTTAATTCTAAATTTCAGATTCTTTGCATAATTAAAATTCGTTTACGATTGAATTTTCCTTTTCTAAAACCTTGAAATGTCTTCCGTTTTCGTATTGAACGATGTACTCAATAAAATACATTCGCTGTGTTTTTGAATTCGTCACGTTATTTTCCGAGGATTGAATGGTTTCGTTCGGCGTGTCGGAATGTCTAAGCAAACAAAATAAAATTGAACTATTTTGTGAGATATTTGTAGCTCACTCCGGTAACTAAAACTGTTACTTAACTAATAATACTATATCCATGACATGGTCGGCAACGTTGTGAGGTGGACCAACGGTTCCGTGATTGATGTAATATCTTTTATTTGTTGAGCTTCTACCTTATTATGTCCCTCTATTGCTGGGTCCTCCTCATACTGGGGCAGCCTAAAGCATACGCTAATGCAGATCAGTGGAGGGGCAAGTTCCGTACAGTACAGTGCCCCCCCCCTCTCCAGGTTAATATGAGCGGAGGGGGTGGGGGAGTGTACAAAGCGAATGAAGTCGCGGGAAAAGCTAGTTACAAATAAAAAATAGGTTTTAAAGAGGCGCCAACCAGCTGATGCGACACACGACGACGTAAACAAGAAAATTTTCTGCAGATCCGAGAAACTTTATCATGTTTAACTAACCACAAAGAGACAGTAGCGGTTACCAATATAAACGACATTTCCAAGAATTGTTTATTTTTCACAACTTAAATAGAGTGGCTGCAATATACGTATATTTCTCAGGCGGTATTAGTGTTTTTCCTTAAACATGGAACCAGGAATGTGTGTGATTCGTGTTGGGTAATATTGTACCGCTTCACGGCACCGGCTAGAATATTACATACCCTGAATAAAATAAGCAGAACGAGTCCAATTGTCGTTCTCTTTTGTATTATTCGATGTTTGTCTCTAGTAAGAATTGTCAATGAAAGTTTTAATAAATTATTAGGTGAAATTCAATGCATGTTTAACAGAAATTCCGCATTTCGATGAAGTTTGAGCGAAGTTGTATGCTATTTCATTTCAATTTACAATTCAAACATCTCCGTGAACTTTTGGGAGTTGTTCCTCAACCAACTGTGTTTGTACCTACTTCCATTAAATCCTTTTTTTGCCATCGGATCTTTAATAGAACGACTACTTCGTGGTAAATTGTTCTTACTATATTTTGATGTATTTATCCTTACTAATAGACATAGAACAAAACTTGAGGAAAAATATGTCTATTTTTGTAGTACGTGAAAAATGCTTGTAGAGCCAATTCTAATATCAGAAAACTAATAAACAGACATCAGACAGATAACTTACACATATACATATGTATTTTAAATATATATTTCTATTACAGTCAGACACAAACAGAAAATTTTGTTTTGGGTAGTAATTGAACCCGTAACCTCCGACTAACACGTCAGGTTTTCTAACCACTAGAGCAGGCCCGGCAAATGTCATCAATTGATGAAAACAAGCTAAATAGTATTTCCTTTCCGTCCATATGGTCAATAGCAAAGGGAATATTCGAAGTTTCACATCAGCAACTAGGACTTAGAAGTTTGTAACTAATAAATAGTTCCAAACAATAAAGTAGTACTGTTGTACAACTGACTATAAACTAACTATTTACATTGACTGTGGCCTATACTTCCTCCATATAACACTTTAAATGCAAAAAGGTACTCACGATTTGTTTATTATTAAGCCGATGTTTCGACCCAGTCTCATGGGTCATGGTCACGGCAAGACTGCGGTGGCGGGGAAAAACTCTTGACAGGTGACACTTGGCACTGACACTAATGACAAAAAGGTCTGTCAACTTTGCGCCTTGTTCGTTTTATTTTCATAGTGTTTTCCAAGACAGAATATCTAATAACATGTTTTCAACAGAGTTCTACTACCGATGTGCCGACTGATCGGTAAAGACGACTAATCGTGCTGATTATCCGGCTATGACTTTATATGTATACTTTTAACTTGATTTTATTTACGTTTTAAAATATGTAAGACTCATTATAAAATATAAATAATGATAGACAATCTTGTTATGGCTTTTATATCGTACTAGTAACTACGCTCGGTTCGTTTCGGAAATACTAGTTACACAATGTAATGAGGACTTATATAGAAAAAAGTCGATTTCTCAACCACGTTGAACAGAACTCCGAAGCTGAGTGGGTTCCTTTCGAGGGACCGTTTGAGGCAGATAGAGTCGAGTAGTTAATATCAGCTTATTGTCGAGTTTCATGGGACATTATACGGGGGTAAGATCCCCTTGTTTCATGTCGAATGTTGTCATACGCATTTCCGTATCATAAAAACGTGGAATATCATATAATAGTTCATACAAACATACTAGAAATACCATCATGTATTAAAAAGATTACACTGGGTGGTACGACCTAACCGACCGAGTAAGTAAGTATATTTGAATATGACCCTTTTCTATTTCAGCAAGGTTTTAGTAGGTATCCCATTTAAACCGTATTGGGTATCATAGAGAAGATTTTCTTTTCGAAAAAAGAGTTCCCGATGGGAAGGGAAATTTCTAATACCTGTCCTGAACAACATCATACTCATTTCCGATTGTACTACCGGTGTGCGGTGTCTAAACTAGATCAGTAGGCTAAAACGTACTTGGCCAGCGTGGTGGACTATGGCCTGTACCCCTCACATTGTGAGTGGAGACCCGAGCCCAGTAGTGGGACAGTCATGGATTGAAATAATGACATATTACGGTGGTTATTAAGTATATATTAACAAAATATAAGTATATATTAACAAATAATCAACTTGTGATAGGCACATAACTTCTAAAATTATCAGTCATGCAGGATTTGAACTCAACACCTTCAGTTCCTCAGACTAGGCTATCACTGCTGTCGTTAAAAATATTTGTATGACAGAATACAGTTGATTGATACACCAATATTGGTTGGCTCGCATATCAGTACTCACCTATTCGCCAGGCCCATTAATTCATCTGCATATCACATTAATTTCAATATTGTCTCTAAATAAAATAAACGAGACATTGTTTGGCTACGTAATGAAATTTGTGAATCGCTATCTAATAAAATAACATAAAGCAAAACATGCTAGTGATAGCCTAGTGGTTTAAACATTGGTCTCTCAAATGGGAAGTCCTGGGTTCAAATCCTGCACGCACCTCTAATTTTCAAATTTGTGCGTATCAGTTGTTATCACTTACTACGGTGAAAGAAAACATCTTGCATCTGATCTTTAGAGTTCTTTTCCATAAAAGTTCTCGAAGGTGTGTGAAGTCCACCAGCCCGCACTTGGCCAGCGTGGTGGACTATGGCCTGCACCCCGCACATTGTGAGTAATGGGACTATATGAGTATCTACATATAACATAGTAAAGTATGATTCCATGAATGAGCGTCTTCATTTTATAAGGGCTGGTTTGTCAGTGAATGCTTCCAGTACAGACTGACTCTGAAGTCTGGGCCATCGTGGCTTCGGTGGCATAGTAGGAAAGAAAAAAATATTTATGAAATATATTTACATTTATGTTCCAACACCCACATACACCACAAAAAACTAAACTGAGTTAAATTAAGTTCATAAAATGCCTTTATAGTGGTGTTCACAAACTCTTAGATTATAAAGAACTAAATACCGATAAAATTCAACAAATGAGCACCAACAGTGTAGCGATGAACCGGCTTCCACGGTTCTAAATGTCTTTATCATTTTCCAACTTTATTAAAAATTCTAAAATTCCGCGACCTCTCTCAGTAATCACTTATACAATGCACATTTATAGAATAAGACAATGTAAATAAAACTTGAGGCATTAATTTATACAGATTTTGAGTATAATAATCAACTCTGAATTACAGAGAAAACCTGTTAAAAAAATTCAATTTCAAAACTCGTTAAAGTAATAAATTGGTTATTTTTTTTCTGTTGTTTAAACAGAAAAAGATGGCGTCTTTTGAACAAACTCTCATAAATGCAATTTGTTTTGTCACTCCAATCTAAATTAAGTTATACATTTTTGAGACGAATGAGATCCCGGGATTATGAATGGAGTTGGTAGTTTTCAAGAGTTACTTTACTTTCTGTATAACAGTCGTGCTTATGAATATATTACTAGCGGCTGTTAATTTAACTCATGAGGTTTACTTACGTTTACAATTTACATTCATTTATTAGGGGCTTGTACATCACTGGCTCACTCGGTACATATTGTACAAAATAATTTATAATATATCCATATTAATATATTGATAATATATAAAGATTTTTTATGTGTAATGTTATAAGATATATCTAATAAAATTTTAAATGTAGGTACCCCATCAATGTCAATCAGTTACTGGGAAATATTCACAATTCTCACATAACATCATCTGGAAAGAGAGGTTTGAAAATTAGCGCTGGATGAGACCACGGCCTCCTGTCAGCTCCTTGACCCTGTTACCTACTTGAACATTGTAATAGGTTCATTTATATGTGGATTTTATTGGCAATAAATATATTTTATTATTATTACCCGGATCTCCAATGCAAATGTACCTTTAGCAAAATACTGATCAAAGTGAAAATCTTTCCCGCTGGCAGCTTTTGTATATTTCATTATCTTGAATAAATGCTTTTAAGGTTTCTCTGTCAGTAGCCGACCAAAAAGCTGTCTAGCCATGATGGTACATGTTCACTATCTTCTCAGGATTAGAAGATTGTTCTGCTAAAACACAAAATAGAAGAAATAAAGAAATTATATTGGGTTTCATGCTACTTACGAACGTCTACAAAATTCAACTGTAGATTCTATATACATATATCCTTCGGCGACAACTTGTTGATGATGTAGAATAAAAAGAGTTTTATCTTCAATTTAATTGTTGAAGCAGTCTGGAATCGAATGTCCCATACTTAGTATACATTAAATTGGTTTACAGACATCGTTAAAATTATGACTTTATTATGAGATTTTCGATTCAGTCTGCTCCAAAATAATTCTCGCATTCACGATAAACTTCCACTTTACGACGCTGATATTTCGAGCAACGAATCACATCTTCAATATTGTATTTCGATGAGGTAACAATCACATGTAGATCAATACATCATTTTGTGAATTTGTTAGCAATTCGGTACAATTGTTATTTCTGAGAAGAAATACTTCGTCAATGTACGGCTTCTGTGGAACTCATTGTACAACGTTCTTAATGTTTCTTTGTAAAAAGGATCGTACTTTAACTTATTACTACCTTTGAACTGCGACTGGGCATGGTACCTTCTCCCTCTTCAACCCCCTCGTCACCACCCCACAGTCGACGCCATCTCTAGTAGATGAATATGTATAAAATGTTATGTAATATCTTCGATAATGAAAACCTTTTCTCCCTTATTTCAACCCTTAAAAAACCTTTTTTCTCAAAAAAAGTTGCCTATGTTTTTCCCCAACTTCTATTCTACCTCTGTACCGAGTTTCATCAAAATCGGTTCAGTAGTTTAGGCGTGCAAAGGTAACAGAGAGACAGTTATTCTCACATTTATACTTGTATTATTATAATTATAGTAAAGATTACAGTCAAAGTAAAAAACCATGTATATTTATCACTTTTCTGATTACCATAGGACAAGCTAACGCCTCGCTTGGGATCAGATATGTTTTGACATATGAATTTATTGATGTTATTTGTAAGTTTACAACAATACAAACTGATATTTTGTTGCAGTACAACAAACTCTTCACAAGACGACGACGCGGACTGGGCAAGAAACGCATCAATCGAAGAATACTTAGGTCAAAACAGTACCGAGACATACGGTACGTTCTCGTTACAAATGGTTTCATGCAAGCTTTATGGCCGCACCACGCCCGGACTCCAATCAATTATGGCCGGCTATTTGCACACTGAACTCGACAGCTAATATTTCTGCAACATACACTCTTTAATTAAAACTTTACAAGTATCCCTCTCAAAACATGTGTACACCAACTTTATGAATATTTTATGGCTATATGGAACATGGGGTTTTCAATAGATTGTGCAAGAAACTAATAAACACGAACATGTATCATAATTCTGATACATATTTGTCGTAATAAATTATTTAAAATTATTACTGTCTGTGTATATTTTACGGGTAGTCTCGCTAAAAGGGGTAAATTCAATAAAATAAAGCAAATAAGATTTAGCTCCGAATAAATTTTATGAATTGGAGCTTTACCGTAATCCTGGAGTTATTGCCTCGTTTTATGGGCCAAAGGTAAAGAAAAGTTAGATTTATTGAGTGTCTTTAGTAACTGGTACATTGGGCTCTGAAAAATGTGCAGCCTCCAAAACAAATTGTATTCTTTGAAATATTTTATTAAAAGAACGACTGAAGGACGAGACAAAAAAGAGGTGAACTGGCTCTCGAGTCAGCCAGTACACGAAGAATGGTTTGGCTTCCGACTCAGGCAAGAGGGCGGTAGCTAGCCAGACGGGCCTCATAAAAATAATGTCAATATTATCCTCTGTATATTTTCCTCTGTAATATTTTCCTCTGGTTTTTCTTCTTCTGACCTATAGTAGGTAATATAAGATATGCACTGTAGTAATATAACTCAGTATTATTGTATCACTATGCAAAGCTGTGATAATCTAGTGATTAAGAAATCGACCTCCTACTCGAGGGTTCCAGGTTCGATTCCCAGGGCGCGCACTTCTGCCTTTTCGTTATGTGCGTTTTAAGCATTGAATTCTACTCGCTACAACGGTCAAGGAAAACATCGTGAGGAAACCTGCAGTTTGCAAAACTGGAAGGTGTATGAAGTCTGCCAATCTGCACTTGGCCAGCGTGGTGGACTATGGCCTTAACCTTCTCATTCAGAGAAGAGACCCG
>DWJZ01009785.1:0-10510 GCA_018249125.1 Asbolis capucinus
GTGTTTAGTGGGTATGCACCTAGGTTATCGTGAGTCCCACATAATCAGTACAGCCGGCTGTGCTGGTATGCATGAGCCTTCACCACCTCCCTTCCGCGCATCTCCGGAGGGTAGTCCTTTCTCTTTGTCTGGACGCAAAAAATAAATAAAAAAACTCAATAAACACACTTGTACCGAAAAAAGTTTAATTGGTACATCGTCACAATGAATTATAACCACCTCCTGATGAAAGATTGTGTTCTTTAATTACTATATAATAATGTTGGAGGAATTATTTATATTGAAGGCTCAATATCTTATTTTAATTGACAGAGACTGTTGGGCACTTTAAATAGCGTGCGACCGTTGACCAAATCAAATTAAATAATTGTTCAAATCAAATCAATGGTCATTAAAATCGTACGCTTCCATGACATCCTGTAACGCATTTCCGTTACATTCAATGAAATTATTTCCACTGGAAACGAGATCAAACATGTTTACAAAAAACTCGATTGAGACAACCACTAAATAATTGTTACGTTTTTTAACATAGTGGTGTTAAAAGATATATAAATCATATATATATATATTATATTCAAATATACATATATATATTTAAAAGGGTTATCCCACGTTTTTCATTGAATACTCATATTTTTAAGAAAAAAATCGTATACCCCTTTTCTTTCATTTTCGGGCGCCATTTTGTAAACTTGTATAGCCTATGTCACTACAATAGTACATAATTCAACGACCCCTCGTGTCAAAATCTGTCCAATCATTTGAGCTTTGAATGCCATGCCAATGCCAATGCGTGCCACAGAAATGGACCGACATACACACATTCGAAAAACATTACAGTACAAAAAAAATGTGTATGAAATGAAATGAAAACAATTTATTTCGTCTTAGGTTCCAATAACTCACTTAACGAAATTTAAAAGTTCAACACAAAATCTCTACACCAGATAAAAAATTAATAACCGAACAAGATTTAAAAATTGTTATTATTATTACTAAAAATATGTAAAATTAAAAGCTTTTATTACAGATCCATAATACAAAGAAACACAAAAAATATAAAGTATTGATAACCGTTGAGGAGTTCCCTTGCCTGGAGCCAATTCTGAATGTAATAGCAGGTCATGCTTGTCATAAAAATGCATTCTCATCAGGATGGAAGACGTATGCAAAATTTTAGATAGTATAAGAGGAAGTGACTCTAATTAAGTTCGCAATATTTCACCCCTAACAAACTAATATACAAAAATACTAACATACTAATATACAAACGTACACTGCTAAATAAAAACTTGTAAAAAATTTAAGCAAATTATATAAAAAAAAAAAGGAAAATTTAATCGACAATTTCTGTCTTTCATCGGCTTTATAACAACACAAACTTAAGACTTTGTATGATGTAAGTTGGAATAAAAAAAAAGCCAACTGAAAAATTTGGAGTGTTCATAGGAATTGCACTATTTAATTCGGCCATCCCCATTTCACTATCAAACGAGCCGACTTAGATAGATTCGTCGTAAGCATCCCGCCAGTACCAACGACGCACCTCGCATCGTCCTTTAACAACCGTACCGCGAAGAACTGGAATACGCTGTCGCGTCGGTGTCTCCGTATTACAATGTAAGTCTTCAAGTCAAGAGTGAATAGGCTTCTACTAAGGTAGCTGTACCACCGAAGATATAGTCACTTACTATCAGGTGGGATTTATCTGCTGAATCCATTTGACTCCATACAAAATGCGCAGTCCAAATCTTGAACAACCCATAAGTCACTCACAGGTTAGAACAATTTAGTCTGAGGAGACATCTGTCTCTGTGTATGCAACATGTGTGCAACAACAACAACAATGTGTGCAACATGGAGTTCTTCAAAAAAGGTGTAAAAAGATTCAAGTCAGACGATGCATTGCCATTTTCCCTCGTGATGCCCATGTCCTTAGGCGACAGTGACCACTTACCACCAGATGGCCTGATTGTTTCTTCGTCAGCCTATAAAAAAACCTTATTTAAGGTAAAAAATCTGCCGGTACTTTTTTCTTAAATTACATAAAGTCACACCGTCTTTCCGTGAGTACCTTCTAAATAATAAAAGTGATACTCAGGTGTATAAATCGAGTTAACAAGAGCCAATTACATAAAAATCAATGTATGCTACTTAATATTCTTTGAAGTTTTGAAGATAATTTCGCGAACTCGACCTGTATACTAATTTTATTGTGTTGAGAAAAGAGAAATGATTTAGAAAAGTATAAGCTTTATTTATTATAGACCAATTTAGGGCATTTCTGACAAAACATATGACCAATTGAGTATATCCCACAAAACCTAGGCCTGGCAACTAAGGCGATCCTGACCAGAATCTGTACTAATAATAAAACTGTAACGGACTCAATTCTGTACATTAAGTATGTTTTTGAAAAATTTGATGCAAGGAGGCTTTGTTATCGATATAGAAACCAAAAAAGTTTTATTTGGATTCATTCTTTATCTATCTGTTCGAGCTTCACGCAAAAACCGTTGAACAGATTTAGATGAAACTTGGCACAGTCGTAGTTTTAAAACCAGAGAATGGTTATCGAATATGTCTTATATCAGAAAACTACTTTGTTCTCGCGGGATAATAGGTTAAAGCTAGTACGGCAACTCTGAAACTAATGGATTAATTTAGATGAAATTTAGCATGTTTGTGGCTTATGTAAGGACAATGGGTATAGGATAATTTTTATGGCAAAATATTGATTTGTTCCATGGGGTAATAGGTTAAACTTAGTATGGCAACTCTGAAACCACTCGACAAATCTTCTTCCGAAGTGAAGCGAGGGCGATTTCGAGTTTTTAATATTTGGAACAATTTTAAATCAACTTATCTGGCTTCAAACTATCGATGGGCCACTACTGAACACGGGTCCATGAGGACCCAGTATGAACTGAGGAGGCCTAAAGCATACCACGCTGCTGAAATGCGAAATGGTGGAGGGGTTAGTAGCCAATCCATATGTCGAAGTTTTTATGCCAACCGAAAGCCTTAGAGGTGGTTTAATGAACACTATGTAATAACAACCTGGACGGCTTTACGTGCACTCGAATGAAAGGAAGTGCTGATGAAAATTTGCCACTAGCGGTCACTCTCCTGCAGACAGCGCTCGTTGTTACTTTACTTTTTCGATCGCCTACAATCGAAACAAACCGCAGAGTCATGACCACAATAGCGCTGTTATTCCTATTGACTAGGCCTGGAGGGAATCCAAGGAGATGTATTTAATACAACTAGTCCAGATAATTCATGACCTCATGCAACATATTCAAAGTGAGCGTAGCCTGGTGTAGCATGGGGCAGTCATGGTAGCAACCCATAACTGTCCCACTACTGGGCTCGGGACTCACAATGTGAGGTTTACATGGCATAGTGCATCTCAATGACCAATTACAGATTGGTATTCACACCTTCGGGAACGTTATAGGCATCTCAGGAGTGCAGGTTTCCTCATTTGATCACCGTAGCAAGTGATAATTAACTTGATAAAGTTACAACTTAACTTAATAAAGTTGAGGTTCGCGCAGAACTTTTACCCAGGACCTATGAGAGAGCACTGTTCAACCCTAGGCGATCACAAGGGAAGCGATGCATTGCTTCTGGGTTCAATGACGACAGACAATGACGACTGACCTCACATACGTCAATATACCACTTCAGGACGGGTGACAGAGAAGAATTGGGAGGAGTATGACTGTAGGACGGGGAGAAAAAGAGATGAACTGGCTCTCAAGCCCCCAGCTGGAACACGACAAATCGTTTGGCGGCTGATTCAAGCAAGAGAATGGTAGCCAGCAAGATGGGCTTCACAAAAAAAAAACCTTCTACGAAGGCCGAGCAGCTGATTTCTGGACGCCTTTTACGACACCCTGGTAGACCAGCATGATATAGGAGTTTATATTGTAAGCCGCCCCAATACGGCAAAAATTTTTTCACACCGTCAATCAGAACAGACAGTTGGAAGCAATTTTTAGACTGTTTTCTATCTCTACTTTGTACACCTTTCTTCGTCAGAACCACACACCGTTGGAAGCATTTTTAGAGTATTTTCTGTCACTATTTTGCACGCCTTTCTTCGTCAGAACCACACACCTTAGGAAGCCATTTTTAAAGTATTTTCTATCACTACATTGTACGCCTTTCTTCTTTAGAACCACACACCGTTGGAAGCCATCCTTAACGTGAATGCTTGAATATTTAAGTTGTGTGATTTAAGTGTGTGAGCGCAGTCAATGTAAATGTCTTTACAAGTGGCATCGAGTTTGTTTCGCCATTAACGCACACCTTTTTAACACCAAATATACTTTGGCGCTTGCGCTGTGTGTATAGTGCACCCTATTAGACATAGAGTAATGTCTTGTAGCCTCTGAGTCATAACAAGGGCTGTTAAAATACTAGAAATAGCCCCAGCATCGCTTCATCTAAATCTGCTTAGTGATTTTTTGCGTGAAGCTCGAACAGACAGACAGACGATAAATGCAAAAAAAAAATGTTATATTGATAACAAAGTCTCCTTGCATTATAATTTTCAAAAAATATTTAGTGTACAGAATTGACCCCGATACAATTTTATTATTAGTATGGATTAAAAACACAGACTTTTTATAGAACCCTAATACATAAAAACACAAAATTTCATACATAACTATTTTGTTAACCGTTGAGGAGTTCTCTTGTCTACAGACAATCCTGGCCGTAGTATTAAGTCATGCCTATCATAAAATTTCATGAACGCTTCCATCCTGAGGGCACGTATAGCCGTCACGCCCGACTATCAACCTTAGGCAGCCTCCGTCATACTATATCTAAGGCCTTCTAGAGACATTAAATTTTCGAAAATTGGTTTGGCTAGCAATCCTTACAGTATTTGAAAATATTTTATAGCATATGTTTACGAGGGATAAGGCATTCTAATAGTAAAAGAATTTTCAAATCGCACCAATAGTTTATCCGCCTATTTTCCTCAAACAAATCCTTCTTTATTGTATTAGCATAGAATAGGATAGCAGAACAATATAAGTGGGATAACGAGAGATCGTATCCCAGCGGGATAACAACGTCCCCGTTTTCTCTGTTCCTAACTACTCTGTACACGCGCTAAGTGATACCGCGGTTAGGAACATTTACTGATAGTCAGTTTCACCTGTACATAGTTAGTTACTACACGATAATTAGTTAGTGAGTTAACTAAATAAACTGATAAATTGACAAAATGTCGTTTGAGATGTCCATTTAAAACTCTGTTGCGATGTCTCCTATAATAGGAGCGATATTATTGTGTATTGAGCCAATATAATTCGAAAATCGCTTCTTTACACAATAATTAAGGACATGCACTGAAATGTATGTATACAAATTTTATAAAGAGGAATTATTTGTTTGTTTGAGGAGAATAGGCTCTGAACTACTGGTCCGATGTGAAAAATTCTTTCAGTGTTAGATAGCCCATTTATCGAGGAAGGCTATAGGCTATATATCATCACGTCAAGACCAATAGGAGCGGAGCACCAATGAAGAATGTTTCAAAATCGGAGGATTTTTTTCGTATTGAGAGCTTCCGCTGCGTGCGCTGCATAAACGGTTAAAGTTTCGCAAAAATCATGTATGACAGAAACGAAGTCGCCGCGTAAAAGTTAGCGTTAGCCCAAAGTAACTTTTCCACGTGGACGAAGCCGCGGGCGGAAGTTAGTAAATTTTATAAAATAGAAAGAAAATAAAGAAGAAAGGAAGAATGTTTATTGCAATAAATTGTTAGTATATTAGGTGCCTTGCAATATTTATGTAGGATATTAGCGAAATACAGATCGTGAGACAGTGACAGTAAGCACTAAGGAACTGGAGCGCACTCAGCTGTAGCTGTAACAGAACAACACTGGTATTCCGTGCAACCAATTTGGGGGCAGTTCATCCAGTGTTAGATGAATGAAATTAATATAATATTTAATTGTAAACTAAACCTACAAAACGAGTTACTACTAAATTAAAACTAATTCTCTAATAATCCTATCTACGAATTAGGCCTAAAACCTACGTCAGATGTCACTCAAAATTACATAACAAGCACCAGCAAAGACGAACGCAAAAAAATATTGAGGAATCCGCAAAATAAAATGAAAAAAAATCGATTCGAATTACAGAAGTTGGTTTACAACCACTTTTCGGAAGTCAACTACGCCATCACTTCACAAATCCTTACTGTGGTCTTGGAAGAAGCGGCAAGAAAGTCCAAAGGAATTCTTTATGAGATAATAAAAAATAAAAGACACAATGGAACGGACACCCCGGCTTTTTGACTGTTAATAAAAACAGTTCCTGGCTAAAAGCAGAACCAAAGCTGTAACTAAGACTTGGAAAAAAAATAGGTGCGTATTTTTTTCACACGACTTCGCCTACAACTTCTAAATTCTTCAGTCCAGAAACCAGATTTTCAACGGCTTTTCAGTGTATGACATAGACTATTGACACGTTTGTAATTCCATTAGACGTGCGTGAAAACGCAATAAGACTTTTCTGTCTAATAGCTTTCCCGTGGATCGAGGTTAGACAGGTCAAAGACCAATGGAGTTCCAGAAAGTCGAAAGAGGACTTCTGTGCAAGACAAGACAATAATAAATATATGTCTTCAAGACAAGAGTGAATAGGCTTCTAAATCTGTGCCATCTAGCTTTGCCATCTATGATTATATTGCCACTCGCCACCAGGTGGGGTTGTATCCAAGCATAATATGTAAAAAAAAAATTTAAAAAATACGAAAACGTCTGTGCGGGGCTGGTAAAATTTACATTATAAACAAATTGAGTTTGACTACACGTCCAAAGAAACAGAAAAAAATATATAACTAGTTTCGGCCCGCTACTTCGCCTGCCTCATATGTTCATAAAAGTCTGTTAATCCAGACGTGTTGAAATGCAAACATCCAAACATATTTACGTGGTCATTATTCAAGGAAACCTTCAAATCGGGATAAAATCTAACCTATGTTGATGTAAACTATTTTTGGTCTATCTGTGTGAATCAAGTTTCATCTTATCCGTTCAAGGGTTAGTGCATGATAGAAACGCAAGTACCCCAACAGAAACGTCCAAATGATCCCAGACCACCTTACAATTGTGATTAAATCTATCCTATCTTCATTTCCTAGATGTAGAATATTTGTGTGCAAAGTTTCATCTTAATCCGTTCAATGGTTAGGGCGTGAAGGAAACACAAACATCATTACAAACTTTCACATTAATAATGCTAGTAAGAATTAGTATCATTGTATGTTGGTCTCTCAAGTCGGCCCTGGGTTCAAACCCTGCCGCCTCTAACTTTCAAAGTTATCAGAAGTTGATTATCACTTGCTACGGTGATCAAACATCGTGATGAAACCTGCACTCCTGAGAATTCTCCATAAAGTTCTCAAAGGTGTGCGAAGTCAATCAATCCGCACTTAACCAGCGTCGACTATGGTCTGTAACACATTGTGACTGGACACCCGAGCCCAGAAGTGGGACAATTGTGGGTTACAATGATGTACTTATATTTAACTATTTTTTCTGGTGCTATATCTTCTTTGGCCGTTCATAATGCGTTGCATAAACAGTAGAGGTGCGTGGATTCCATCACAGATATATGTCAACCCGTGGTAACTCCTTTATGCCTTTGCCAGCTGTCTATAGATAAAGGCTACTGCATTTACTAGCTGACACCCCCGATTTTGTCCACGAAAATACTTGTATATATATGTAGGTGTCTTTAAGACAAGAGTGAATAGGCTTCTATTAAGTTAATGCGTTTTACCATCTACGACTGCGTCGCCACTTACCATCAGGTGGGATTGTAGTTAAACATTACCTTATAATACTTAAAAAAACTTGCAAACGTCTATACAAATAAAAAAAATTGACTTGGCTGTTCATAACATTAAAATAACTAGCTTTTTACAAAATTTATACATGGTACATATGTATCTACTAAAATATTTTTTACAATTTTTGTCTCTTTGTTCCGGCTAATCTCTGAAACGACTAAAACAATTTTAACGTGACTTTCACTATCGGAAAGCTGACGTAATAAGGAGTATCATAGTCTACTTTTATATCAGTTGGCCCCAGACTTGTCTGCACTACACAGCAGCCAGAGAATGCTTAAGGACATGGCACAAAATTATATGTGACTGTGCCCCAGGACATAAAGTTTGTGGACAGTATTATTTTGCAGTAAAAGCCTTATCATTTGAGAATCAAAAGGAATTAAGCATCATTGCAGATTTAGATAAGAGTTCCAATTACTTTTCTTATAAATAAAAAAATTTAATACATGGTTACGATGACATCTTTAAAACACTCTTGTGTAAATACATTAATCATTCTTTAAATTGTAAAAAATTAAATAAAACAATTTGGTTTTTTATGTATTTATTCAATTAAAGTTTTTAAAACATTGTCTAAAAGTGCTGCTCGTGACTTTACATGCTCCTGGGCACTACATAATTTCCAATATTTGTACATTTATAAAATATATGAACATCTTCTAAAACATATTCTGTAATTGGGTAAGGAATCTTTATTGCATTTGCATGTTTGGGCCAGCCAGGGCTACTGGGAGAGATGGTCAGATCGGGGCTTGAATATCTTCAATTGCTTGTCTGTCTTCAACATTTTCAAATCTTGCTGCATCAACCATGTTACATGTTCTGACCTAAGAAACAACAAACAATTGTTTAATACTTAACTATCTTCTATAGATATAAAACAAAATTCTATGACAATACTAAATTCAATAATATATATTATTTGAAGATTACATCGCTTGATAATATATTAATATTGATAATAGACTGTTACTTTAGGAATAAGGTCAAAGTATCCATTCTTCAACATTATTCAAATATTATATATTATTAGAACTAAAAATAAAAAAACGAGTGTCTTACATGTTGGTGGCACGATAATGCCACCATTGTCAAAGATCTTGCCTCAGAAGTAGTGTGACTTCAGGTGAATGTCACAGATCAGCCACATCCGTAACAAACATTGAGATGTTATTTTCATTACTGTTTTAATACATATGTCATATCGACTATCACAGACACAGCTTTGGGAAAGCTGTTAAGAAAATATTGTATACATCACATTGCATGCCCTGTAGTTAGCCATCAATATATATTTTGTTATAATATCAGTACATTACTGTGTAATTCAAACGAACTAAAGATTGCAGGTTATACTTTGAATTCTTTTAAACTTAAAACTTTTTTCTGAATCTGCTATAAAATGTACTTAACTAAGTGAAATTATTTAAATTTTGAAATAAAATTATTCATATTAACCACATCCCTGTACTTTCCGGTACTCCTGGGGCAATTTTGATCCGTGTCTTTTGATCAATTTATGTATTATTTTAGAGAAGAAAAAAATGTTCTTAAAATCTGCACTAGAAATATAATTAAATTTTCATCGCCTAAATCGACTCATCTCACTCGTCAATGGTTTCGAATGAGTGAAGCAGTTAGTGTATGTTAAAGCTTAACTGCAAATAATGTCAGTGTTATTGTTTATATTCGATATTTTATACTAATGTCCGTACATCTAAAATCGATATTCGAACTAATCTCTTTTTCGATTATTAATCGTGTTTTTTTGTTTAAAAACAACTAAACTTAGCTACTGACATCTTTAGTGTTATATTAGCTACTGATATTTTCATTTGTTGTATTTTAGGGACGTATTATAATGTTACGTTTTTTAGTATATAAACATTTGTGTATGTAGCACTATCGCTTTATGCTGTAAGCAGGCAAATGAACAGACATTACTGGGTTACCTGACGGTAAGTGGCAACATCACGCTTTTGTGTTACTAACGTAATGCCTACCCGGAAATGATGGTCCCGCAAAATCTCCTAAAATGATCTCCTTTAAGATATATCGTTTCGTAAGCCATAAAACTACGCCATGAGACAATAGTATGGCTAGGGCTATTACTCTATGTATTTATGAACATATTTTTTTGCCACTCGTATTTGGTTGATATATGAATTATGTCATTTTCCAAAACACAATGCAATAATAGTTTCTTTTAGATTTATATACTTAAAACTTATGTACATGCTACTTGCCCTACTCTATACCTCTGTAGAAGCATAGATCAAAGAAATAATGTATAGCTTAATGAATTTTTTTATATTTTTTAATTGTCCATAAATGGAACTACTGGCAGAATGATGTATTCTTTCTTTGATTTAGTCGTTCTTTGTTTTACTTACCTCTTCTGTAAATACCTCTCATATTTGTAAATACAAATGTCATATATTTCAAAAGTTTTTCTTTTCTTTCTCCTTTGTAACGTGTGGTTTATAAGGAGTTATTAAATGATTACACTGTAAATAAGCCATGGGTATGCTTGTTTGGTATTAGTATCTACTTCGATTTCTGTACTGTGGTCGATATGGATTATACAAGTAACACCTATAACCAGAGAACAAATATCTA
>DWJZ01009786.1:0-10509 GCA_018249125.1 Asbolis capucinus
ATTATATTTTAAAAGTAATGCTTATCGTTTAGATAAAGACCATCATAAAAGAGATAGACTAATAGGAGAAATCTCTATAGATTTCTACTGTATTAAATATCTGTTCAACGAGGAAATTTAACCTTTCTTTTGTCACTGTAAAAGAGATAGACTACTAGAAGAAATCTTTATAGAAGAAATTTTATAGATTTCTCTTATTATATAAGAGATAGACTAGTAGGAGAAATCTCTATGGATTTCTTTAGATGGATATTTATAATAGAAATTAAGTATTAAATGTATGCATCCGCATACTATATTAATATTAACTTCGCTAACAAATAAATTTGTTGTACATAGTTTTAATTTATCGATACACAAAATTTCACAAGCATCACTATAGTCGCAACATAAGAACTAGTGCCTAATCTTGCTCGGGATCTCAAAAGGAGGGCTTGAAAGCGGCACACTGGTGTCTCGTCGCCTGATGAAAAACAGCTCGAGTGTCTCTGAGCCCTTTAATATTCACCCTTGCTTTGTTTCGGGCGATTGACGAAAATCGTCGGGGTTTACCCGTTAAATGGGTGTATTATATTTGTATTGAAGTTCTTACTGCCTTTTATATGTTACATATACTATGTTATTATAATACTGTTTGGAGTAAGTTATTGTATAACTTCTAACCTACATGTAATGTTACATTTTAAAGTTAGTAACACTTTGATTTGCTTATAAATGTCGGAAATCCTGCGCGCTCGAAAGCTGACACCCAACTAAGTGACGTGCGTATGCTGTGCATGGAATTGACTTCCAAACAACGGAACACACCAGTGATATCTCTAGAATATTAGTTCAGTAGAACATTAGTACATAGTATATCAACGCAATTTTTTTTACTGTGAGATTAACAATGTAATGAGAAAATATTGTACATATATTTTTAGCATAATTTATTTTTTTATTAGGTATACCATAAACGATTTTTTATTTAGGATTTAACAGAAGTTTTCTTAAGTTAACTTTTATCGCATTTAACACATTGTAAGTAGTTAACATGAGAACCAACTGAAATTTCAACTCCTAATTTCTATTTGCACTACGACATTCCATCTCCGACATTGTATTCCCGCAGGAGTTAAAAAGGCAATAAAATATTAAAATGAATGACAATAGAGACGGCATAGTTTTGAATAACGTTCTAACATTTCCACCTATTTTATATCTCTTTCAGTAACTACCAGAATATTCTAGAAACGTCTCGAGTATGAGAAAGTCCTTGAAAAATGACTCGTCTGTTAAGAATTCTAATGCCGTTTAAATTTTAAAAAATCCTTATATTATAATTGCGAAAGTATCTCTTTGTTTTTTCGTACCTAATTACTGAACCGATATTGATGAAACTTGGTACAGAGGTAGAATAGAGCTTAAGGATAAGCATAGATTACTTTTTATTGCGAAAAATGGCTGGAAGGGGTTGAAATAGGGGATGAAATTCTGTATGGAAGTTCTTAATTCACGAAGGTATAAACATTCAAGTTTTATTCATTCAGTAGATGTGTTATTTACTGTGGGTGGCGGAGGGGGAGAGGGGATAGAGTGAACGTGCTGTGTGTGGGGAAAAAAGTACATTAACTAAAAACTACATTGTCAGTATTCCTCAAAAATATGAAATAGTATTTTTCAAAACTTTAACTCTAGTTATAAGTTAGCTGATTCCTTGACCAAAAAGACCACTTGTTATGGAATACCAGGCACATCACAAACCCGTCCTCAACGTAGAAATGCTAAGCAATGCTACGATAATACTAAAAGCTGAGTAAGTACGTCTTGTTAAAAATGTCGTCACCTTTCCGTTGCGTGACTTCCTGCTCGTAAGCGAACCTCTTAAGGTAACGTTTCTATTATCTAGCCGTATTCCACACCGACGGTATTCCAGTAATTTTATAAATGTGAAAGTTTGTGACGGTAGATGGATATTTGTTACTCCTTCACGCAAAAACTACTCAACCGATCTGAATGAAATTTGGCACATAGATAGATTATACAAGTAGCTACTTTTTAACAACGTACCTACCACACGGGAGATGTCGCGGGCAGACTCTAGAGATGTGTTAACTGATGCTTTACTAACATAAATATGCCAGAGTTTATCATAGATAATTCTTACTAATATTATAAATGCGAAATGTCTGTTGCCTTTTCACGTCTGAACTACTGGACTGATTTTGATAAAACTTGATGCAGAGGTAGAATAAAAGTTGAGGATAAAATAAGCTATTTCTTGCAACAAAATGCTTGAGAGGTTTGAAATGCGGGATGAAAGCTTTTCATTATCGAAAATAACAAGATAACAATGTGTATTAATGCGCTAGAGGTGATTTTGACTGTGTGAGGTGACGAAGAGGGGCCGAGGAGGAAGGGAGGAGGGGAGTGAAGGGTGAAGACGAGGTTTAATGAGAGGGATAATGAAGGAGTGTACACGGACGTAGTAGGGGGAAAACGCTAGTATAAAATAAATGTTATGGTAAAAAAACAGGCTTTTATTCAAAGAAATATGTTGAGAAACTCCTTTGTCTAAAGTCACTTAGTCAAGTTATATCAAGTCATGTGCGTCACAAAAATTGTCTTCAGGATTGAGGAAATATGCAAAATTTCAACTCCATACTGTGAAAGTGGTCGTTATTTAGCTCGCAATATTTGACAGAAACAAAATAAAAACACATTTACATACACAGCATGCTAAATAAATAGTTAAGGCAAAAAAACGTTATTAAAATCCATGAATACCTATTACTGTTAATAATATAAGTGAATATGTACATTACATATTTTACTTTTTTATTCTGAATTATTAAAAAAATCTCTAGCTGGTGTAAAACAAAAAAGTTGACCTCATTCGCTAAGCAAGTCCATAAAAAGTTAATGACTTCGTAAAAAGCCAATTTTCGATACAATAAGGTGGCATGTAAAATTATTTGTTATAACTTGTAAAAGACTGAGGTAAAGTGTGATATATTGAAACGCTAATTTCGACATTTATTATTACGAGTATTCGTCTCAAGCGTTTTTATAATATGACAAGCGTCAGATATACGGAAAAATATACTGTAACAAAAACATTTCATGTAAAATATTGCCAAGACGAGACTTTGAGGCTGGCGCTGTCAAAAAGGTATCAGATCTCATGTACAGCCGTGCTGCGAATTCTAGACGTCGTAACCATAAGGCCTTACTTCATAAAATTTACGTCTTAGGCAAAACGTGACTTGGTCGTTTTGACCTACGTTCGTCTAATTGCTGCATAGCGAGAAAGAACTCTTGAAATTGTATTTTACATTAACTAAAAAAAAATGAAAAAAAAAATAATAGAAATATTGAAAAATAAGGTAAATGAAATAAATTATTAATAAGATTATTAAATTTCTAAACTAATCAGCATATACAGACACACATACATACATTGCACTTTCCCGCTGTATCACTTCGTTCTCATAAAGGATTTATTAATGAATTTTTTTCACAGAAATGAATTCGCTTTCTCTGGATGTAGATCCGAGCACAGAATGAATATAAAATAGAACTGGATGATGGATAGATATGATATGAAGAGAGTTAAGGTTTGAAAGTAAAATTTTAGTAAAGAGTGGATAAGAGTGACTCGTTTATAAGGTATGAGTGGAGAGAGAGAGATCAGGAACGATTTCCATTGGAATCTAGAACTAAAATCTCTAAGAATTCTATCCAATCATTTGATTTTCATATTTTTATGTATGTAAGCATATACTGAAGCAGACTGTTCAACTGATGATAACCAATCTCCCATCAGGGACATTAACTACACCAGACTGGGGGTTACTAACGCGTCTGCCAGGAAGGAAGTAAAAGACCCGCGTGGGGAGGAGAAAGAAGAGAAGCAGCTCATTGCTAAAGCAAACGGAATCAATCACGACTTCTACTGTTATCAGGTATACTGACGAGATACTACTTTAGGACGGGTGACAGAAGAATGGGAAAGAGAATGACTGAACAGGAAGAATAAAAGAAGTTGGTTCTTGTAATACAATAAGTAATTTGATTTAGGCATTTCCAACTCCAGGCCTCCTCAGCCATGAGGAGATAATCTTGCTCAGTGTGATATTACTAGGTTGTAAGTATACTATAGTACTTAATAGTAACCACGATGAATAAAAATTCTTTACCTCTCGTCAGCTAGCGTATAAATATCAAGTTAATGCATTTTTTTAATTATATCCAGGGAATATAATTAAAAAAACATTATCGAGGGAATGAAGTTAATATTCAATTAATGTTTAATATTTATATAAATATAAAATAAAATCATAAAATAAATAATAAAATCTAGCAAAAGCTAAAGTGAATTTATAAGCTAATTTATATTTTATAATTTGTAAGCTTAAGTGAATTTATATTTTAAAATATGAATATTATATTTTAAAATGTATAAATATTATATTTTAAAATATAAATTCACTTTATTTATAAAAATCTATAATCGTATCCGTGATATCATTTCTTATTATTATTTTATCTTGTTTTTTTACAGTTAACGTTTTAGTAGCTGGCGAAGAGGAGTCTCTATACAGGACATAATCTGTGGAAATTCAGCGTCGAAAAAATCTTAATAAAACGCAACATCAATCAAGTGAACCGCCAATGAAAAATGGCGAATACCATTACAATATAGAAGCACAATTATTGCCAACACGCGACCAGCTGTAATTATAACATTTATCGTACATCAATCATCTAGACCATTTTGTTTCGTTTTAATAGCAAGCCTTTTTTAGGACGATGTTCGAGCTATTAGTAAAAACTATATAGTTACATCATTCATCAAGAGCTTCGATCGAAAATGTAGCGGATAGTTCGATATGGGGAAGCCGGGCGATGAGTTACCATGAGCAATCTCTGGGTTCTTGTTCGAAATCTGGGGTTGCGTTGTTGACGTACTAGAAATAGAATATTTTATGAAAAAGAAACCTAGTTTAATTCTTAATTAAAACCGTAATAATAAAAATAAAAATCCTGAAAAAAGATGCAAAATATCATATTTTGAGTTAATTTCTATCCTAAAAACCCTCTTTTTCTCTCCTAAAAACCCCTCTATTTCTTTTTATCCTATAAATTTTACAGGTTCAGAGCAATCTTTTATAGATGTGATTAGGTGTATGTTTTAAATTGTTGTGTACTAAGACTACCTTTTGATATTTAACATTACAATAAATAAAAAATGTGTAAAATAAGTCATTAATCAATATTAATCAAGCATTAAAATATATTTTTTATATTTTTCTTCACTTTTCTTCACGGTGTACTACACCTAAATTTACACATCTAATATTGAAACCAATATCTCTACAAAATACTCTTTCTTCCAAGCAGTAATATTCGGTAGTCGTTGAGAATGATTCAGACACCTGAAATTATGTGACCATAAGTTTCTTAGGCCCTTACGACAATTGAACGCATAAACTACATGAGGTACAGAAAGGGTGAATATTCGAGTTCCTTACTCCTTTCAATGAACGCCGCAGTACTATTTTAATACACACGACTTCACTACGATACGATATTTCATTCGTTGATTGCAGTTACATTAATTTCTTTTATGGTATTACATTTTTATTTGAATGCAAGAAATATATTTATTTTGCTATACCGAAAATACCAATTTTATTTTAATTTTTTTTTATTTTATAATTTATGCAAACTTAAAATAAAAAAATATTTCGTTTAAGTAATATTATATTTTAAATATAGTAATATTTTATTACTTTTAAGTAATATTATAAATATAGTAATGATAAAAAATAATTTTAAATAATATTTCTCTAAGGTAGTACATCGCGGTCAAGCACTAATTTATAGAAGGTAAAAAATGTCTAAAGTATATACTTTGTAGAAAAGTTTTAAAGGAACCTTAATTCGGGCAATTACTACGAAAGTAAGACGATATAGTGTTATTGAATAATACCCTCTCCTTGGTAACCCAAAAAAATGCACTTTACCATCAAAGTGGTACCACTTTACCATCGCCACTTACCATCAGGTGGGATCGTAGTCGAGCGCTAACTTATCTTAGGTAAAAGAATAAGGCAATGTTTTTAACTTGAATTATTACTAATTCACTGAATAAAATTATGGATAATTTTTTGCGTGATTTTGACATGTTCATAAAATTATATTCATGACATTAATGTGTTTTTTTACAAGCTTTTATTTAACTTGCAGTGTATGTTTGTATATAAGTAATTATGTATAATGTATATTGTATATAATTAAGTATAATTTATATTTGTTTATTTAGTGTTTGGGTCAAATCTTGCAAACTTAATTAGACCCACTTCCTCTTACACTACGGAGCTGAAATTTGCTACTGCTTCAGTTCAGATGATAATTAATTTTTATAATAAGCATGACGTACATTCAGGATTGACTCCAGTGAAGGGAGCTCTTCAACGGTTAACAATACAGTTATGATATGTTATGTATTTTTTGTATTAGGCATCTATAATTAAAGCTTGTGTTTCTAAAATATTTAATAGATAAGCCTAAACTTAGCTTTTTAATTTTTCTATCTGCTGAGGCCCGGTAGGTGGCGTATGAGGGGTCGGGCGTAGTGACTGTTCTCTTATCAATAAATTGGAAACAGATGCGAGGTGAAAGCCGGTCTGAGACCCCAAGAGTAGTCGAGATCATTCAGACTGAGCCAATTCATTGCCAATTTATGGTTACATAAAAAAGTTATAAAATTTTAGGTGCCATTTAATTGGATTTTAAGGATGCTAAAACAAGTGGTTGTGGCATTTAAAAATTGGGTGTGGCACTTAGAAGAGTGGCTATGGAATTTAAAAAATATATATATTTAATGTAATTATATACGGTGTGGCATTTGAAAATTTATCTATGGAATTTATATAAGTAACTGTGGTACACTTTTGACTTTAAATATACGATCTAATGAATTACACAATTAATTCATCCATTTCCGTTCCATTATCGAACGACTCGACGCACGGCCGGTATCCCTTCGACGTAGACATTCTGCCAGTACGAACTTACGCGCTTCGTATACTCTTTCATCATACATACCGCGAAGGAATAAGTTGACAAGATCAGTGTTTCCGTTGGAATACAATGTGTCTTCAAGTCAAGAGTAAATAGGGTATTACTAAATAAGTGCCCTTTACCATCTAACACCTGATCGCCACCTACCATCAGATGGAATAGTGGTCAAGCAATAATTTATAGAAAGTGAAAAAAATCTATTTTCTTATTCTTAAGAATCTCTTTTCTTATTCTTAAGAAGAGACTGCTTCTCTTACAAAGTTGCAGCCTATCTATCCCACTACTGGGCTCGAGAGTCTAACGTTCAATTCATGAGGCTGCCGTTGCCTAATAAGAAGAATTTATACGAACTAATATATTTAAAGTAATATTAAAGTTCACTTCTATATTCTCTTCTCCCGACTCGTCATCTGAAAGGCCCGGGTCGTTCTAAATGACAAGAGACATTATCTGCCGCATAACATTTCAATCCTGCGGGTACTGAGAATTTCATATAAAGCTAATTTACCCTTTCGAAATATAAACAGACTATTTATAACTTTATCTTATACCAAAGTCCATTCTTGACATCGGAATATTTAAAAAGCAAATTAAATCCTTCATAGAAAAGGGGTGTTATAATATCAATTAATATATTAATGACAAGAATGCTTGGCCGGTTCGCTCAAGTTTGTTGTTTATAATCATTTTGTATTATTATTTTATGTAGTATTGAAAATATGTGCTGAGGAGTTTCTTTCGCCGTTTTTTCTCCTCATTATTATGGCACCTTTCCGAAACGGAGGTGGATTCTCAAAAATATCCTTCTTACCATACACAAATACTTACATGAAATAAATTATCTAGGAAAATATATGCGTATATTATTAAATAAGCTTTCTTCTTTTCGTATCTTGGATTCCGCTATAAGATACTTAGCTGGTAATAGAAAACCATTAGACATTAAGCTCGCCCTTGATTTATTTATTTACTTTATTTATTTATTATTTTACTATAATCAAAACGGTTACATCAATTACATTAATTATAAACACCAAAGTTACGTTTCACGCTCGCAGAACCTCATGCATACTGACAATATTTCCGGCCATTCATCTGCAAACAAATCACACTCAGGCAGTACATCCAGAAAAGCGTTTAGTTTGGTGAAGATGCGAAGAATAGGAGAGTAAACTCTCGCGACCGTGAGCGCTGTGACCGCAGCGAAGAGTTTATACGCGATCGGGAGTTATTAGGCGCAAAGAATCGACACAACTCGTCACTGATATCTGGAGCATCTATTCTAACAAGGAACATTTTACAGGCTGTGATCAGCAGGTGGTGATCCCGACGATTTATTTGTACACACACATAATAGAAGATGTAAATAAACAATGAGATAATTTGTACAAGGCACTACTTATTCCTGATAAGAAATGTCTTGCAGTAGTAGGCCCGAAAGTGGAAAATTGATATAAAGAGGCAAACTAGGGCATACTGAACTGGTACTATCAAATAAGTATATATACTTAACTACACATAAATATATAAATACTATATATATAATTATAATACAATACTATACATATAATATACAATACATAACTAGGTTAAGAGTTGAATACAATAAAGTTTTATAAATAAATAAATAATCAATATAACTGTGTATTCTTTCTTATGCTTCATTTTCCAAATTCAAAATTTAAATATTAAATTACCACTTACCATCAGGTGGGATTGTAGTCAGTTATGATAAAATCGTATCTACAACCCTTTTGGAAATTTGATTTATGATAGAAGGAAAAAAAAGACAAAACTCCTCGACAATTTTTTTTAAATAATGTACAATACAATAAGCCTCACACAAAGATATTTTAAAATAAAAATTGTAACGATTATTTAACAAATAACGGCCACTAACGCGAAGAAAAAAGTAAAAGATGTACACACGTGTAGGAGATAAAAAAGAGAACCAGTACATCCCTGATATAACTGGGGAAACACCCAATATACCATCAACTACCACGTCAGGACAACTTATAAAAGAAGAATGGGAAAGAGGATGACATACAGACAGTAAAGAGGACATTGAAGCCAAAACTCATTTAAACTTCCACAATACAAGTCATAGATCCCAAAGAACCAAGAAGGTTGCAGTAAAGTGTAATTCTTCAACTTAGTCACCAAAGCGTCAAATATGTAAATGTAATTTCGTCTTTCAAATTCTTTGTGCAGTTGAGTCTACAGCGAACGGGTTAAAGCGAACAATTTGTCAACAGAAAGTTCAATTTAGAGTTTACTAGAAGCCACCCGCGCTTCGAGTCGAAAGAGGTAGTTATCAGAAAAAGTTGTTATTGTGACATAACTGTTACAGTTAGACATATTGTGTCGTCGACTTATTTGTAGACGTTGATGTTCTCTATAAAACTGTGGTACATCGTTTTACTCTATTGTACGCGATATAAGGTTTTTTTTCACACGTTTGACTACATTATCGTTCTTTGCATACAGACTCCTAACTTTTTTAAAAATTACTATTTAATAAAAATATTTATAGCCTATGTTTATCAGAAATAATATTGGTATATATATGTATATAATGGAAAAAGATTTTTTCAATAGGTCCAACAATTTCAGAGCCTATTCTCCTCAAACAAATAAAATAATTCCTCCTTATAATCTTACTACAGAAAAGTAGATAATACTCTATACGTAACATCAAAACATACAGTTGCGATATTGAGAGGAAATCGAAGCGAAAGTTTTTGAATTATGCACTGGCACATCAAAGAGAAACCACTTTCAAGGTAATAGAACCAATCTATTCGCTTTACATTACATAACTGATTCAAATGGTAAGCAAATCAGTTGTATTACTATGCATAGATATAAACGGACTCAGCTCCAAGCCTAAGGGAAACCTTATGTTAATTGAACGAGGCACTAGCATTGCAATTTGTATACTGTTTGAGATTGCTAAATATTTCGATTAATGAACATTTTCATAATGAATGCGTTCGATTCTAAATAATTCGTTAGAGTTACTCTTAAGAGACTTAAGTCACAGCTGACTCGAAAACAGCAGCTGACTTGTAACGTCGACATTGACACGGTGACCAGACAACCTAAATCACGCTATCGGAGTTTTCTACATCGCCTGAACATCAAAGGTTTCTATGTACATATTAAGCAAAGGATAAGGCAATAATTTGAGAATTTTTATTTTTTCATTTTAAACGCTTCTTTTTAGAATAATTAAGAAATTAGAAATTATTAAATACTAGAAACTGCCCTTGCTTCGCTTCGAAAGAACCGGAAAAATTATTAAAGATATTGTAGGATTCTAAGAGTAAAAGAATTTTTTAAATCGGTCCAGTTTCAGAGTCTATTCAATTCAAACAAACAAACAATCAAATCTTACCTCTTTATAATATTAGTATATAGCCAAGTGCTTTCAACGGC
>DWJZ01009787.1:0-10508 GCA_018249125.1 Asbolis capucinus
TAAAAAATGAACAATTTTCATAAAAATTATCATCGAAAAAAAGTAACAATCGCGGCTTGATCAACACAGTTGATCACACGTCAAATGTGATCAGGAATACGTCTTAATTTCCATAAATTATTGCTTAGTACATACAACATTATATCTAGGCCTCGAGACTAATACCGGTTTTGGTGCAGAAAAATATGACGTTTGTCTTTCCGCAATAAATGTCCTTTCGAAACAATTTTGAACAACATTTGGCGTGAATTATAACAGAAAATGCTTTTGTTTCAGTGCCGAGCTGATTTGTTTGAGATATTATTTCAATACAAAACATGAACAGTCCTTACAAGTGACGAGGAAATGTTTTGAAACATTTGATCGGAAGTTTTCCTTCTCGTGTGTGGCTTTTTCCTGTCAGATCATATCATGTTTTATTTGAACTCAGAGATAGGTACGTAATAATCCTGGCAACCAATAATTGTCCCACTATTGGGCTCGGGTCTCCACTCACAATGTGAGGGCTAAGGCCATTGTCCACCACGCTAGCCAAGTGTGAATTAGTGGACTTCACATACCTACGAGAATTTCAGATGTGCAGGTTTCCTCACGATATTTTCATTCACATCCTCCTCTTCGCTCCTTATCTTCACATCACATCCTTCAGATACGCATAATTTAAAAAATTAAAGGAGCGCGTCGCAGAAATTCAACTCAGGATGTCCCGTTTGAGCACTTACTACATAATACTTACGGGTATTTCCAGTTCAGGGAAAGCTTCTTCGCCATCACTCTCATAGTCACTGGGAACGTAGTTGAAGCTTTTCGGAGTACCCTCCGGCTCCTGTGTTCAAAAAACAAATAATTTAATGATAATAATTCAATTCTGTTAACATAATTATGCATATATTTACATACGACATTTATTTAGCTTATGTCTACTTTATCTGGGAGCACGACAGTGCATCCGCCAAGTCGGACAAAAAAGCAGCAATTTTCTCAAAGCAGTTCAGCTATTTTCGACCCTAATAACATATGTTTTATATTTTTACTACAACAAGTTTTTTTTTTGGTGAACTCGTATGTTCACATTTCTATAAAACCTCTACTTGCAGACATTCTGGAAGAAATTTCAAAAAAGAAGAATTGTCGTTGTATTTTATACATATTTTTCTGTAGCACATATTTGTGTACAAGTAATAAAAATGTTTTACAAATCAATCTATACAAGTACATATATTTTTGAGTGTGTTTTGTAACTTAATTCCTAAATTACTAGACTGAGATTGATTTGTTTGTACGGGCATAGAAAATTCAAATCCATTGTCTCAGTAAGTCGAGGTTATCGAAATCTAGAATATTTTTTGTTTTAAAAGAAAATTTAGTAGTTTTTATAAAACACCTAAACAATAAAATTGCATTAAGCAAAATTGTGCGCAATTATTCTACGATCTTATAATTAACTTATTGTTGGCGACATTAAAAATATCGTTGATATTAAATTGAGGTCAAAACGAATCTTATTTATGTACGTGCTGCTGGCCCTTGAATTTATAACTCATCAGTAATGATTATTGTTCTATCAGAGATTTATAATTAACAAGTGTCTTTCGCGGTTTCACCCGCGTGGTATGTTGATAAAACGAAGCATCATCCATCCATCAGCCTTTACTCGTTCACTGTTGGACATAGGCCTCTCCTAATTTGCGCCACTCTCACCGGTCCTGAGCCTTTTGAATTCGACGGCTGCCCACTGTCTTCTTCAGGTCATCAGACCAACTGGTCGAGGGGCGCCCTGTGCTTCGTCTTTCGAGAAGTATACCTATGTGGTATTCCAGACTATAATTTATCTATGTGCCATATTTCATTCAGATTCATTTTAATACTTTTAGTGTAAACAAGTTACAAACATGCATCCATTCATTCTCACGAACTTACGTATTTAATATATTAGTAGGATTTTGTAGGTCATACTAATCGTTAAATTAATTCAAAGTCCCAAAACATTATAATTACCAGATAAATATTAAGAATATAATTTACGTTTTTATTTCATTTTCCTTATAACATTCTTTATCAATCTTTAAAAATAAATCTTCTGTTTTGATCAGTTGCCCGAACCCATAGGTTAAAAAATAAAAATATGGCTTTATCATGAAACGCCTGGCAAAATCCAATAACATTGTTTTGGTCTCGTAGCAATTAGATCGTAAATATTATTTATTGAAACAAAAGGAAGGCGTTTTGTATTTTCCGTATTACAAAAGTACAAATAGCAGACGGCTTAATATTCTAAATTTCACAATAAAGTAAAACATGCAGTTAATAGGATAAAATAAAGCGACTTGTTGCTCAACAGATAAAAAAGCACATAAAACTTCAAACAATGGAAAATATGATCACAATAAAACTTAAACATGTTAAAACCATTTTAAAAGCAAAACAAGTCACTTACAATTAAAATACGTATAATAGTGTGTAACTTTCCTAACTAAACACAATTCAACAAAAGGTTCTGCATAATACTTAAAACAATGCGCCTGTATTATTGTGGGAGCAATAGTTCTATACTTAAACATTGCCATACATAACAGCGTGTTGTTGTCATTTTTTTTCATTCAAATTCAAATTTTGGGTCCCAGTTAAATTTAAGCAACGACTAACGAGTAATTTTCGGTTATCGCTAATAATGAATATTTAATTCATATCACCATGGATTGTGTTTTCAATATATCATATGTTAAAATCATAGAAAAAGTCACGATCTGTTTATTATTATACCGATATTTCGACCCAGTAGCATGGGTCATGGTCATGGCAAGACTGCCGTAATAATAAAGTGATTGTGAGTACTCGCGTGCATTAAAAATATAGATTATTGTTCGATTACAACGTAAACGTCTTCAAGTCTAGAGTGATTAGGCTGTTACCGAATTAGACCCTTTACCCTCGAAGACATCATCGCCACTTACCTTCAGGTGAGATCGTAAACGTGCTAACTTCAGCCGGGGCCACGATCCATGGAACTGGGTCAAAATATCGGCGCAAAAACATATATACGTTAAAATAAACCTAGTTAAAATAAACATTTCTTTCTAATACTTACTTGCTCAACATTGAACCTCGCAGCTCTCATGTACATCGGCTTAGCTGTTTCATTGAAGATCTTGAATCTACCAACACCGTTGATGAGTAAGGTCGGCGGCTTGTTGTCTCCCTTCGCGTGATGGTGGTCCGTGAACATCCCCACTGATAGTTCATGGATCCAATCCGTCACGATCATAACGTGTTCTGATCTGAAAATAAATTATTTATTTAAGATTGCTGAGTACTAGAAACAGCTCTCGCTTCGATCCGTCACTAAATAACGTATACGTTATTATGAGTTAACATCGCAAAACACGTCATACGATAACGTCACGACAAAACCTAAATCACGCTATCGAAGTTTTCTGTATCGTTAGCATATAAACAAGTTCCGAATAACAACTGTTGGAGCTCGGCCGCTTACCAGGCATAACACCTCGCCTGGTGGGATATCTCCACTTTGCCAAACTGGTGACCCCGAAGTGATGAATATTAAAAGATATTATGTGCCATGATGCCAAAGTCAGATATGATGCATAAATCTGATTAAAACCCAATGAATTATTATTCAAGTTGCCACCTAGAGTCCGTGACGATATACCGTGGACATCTTTAGAGATGTCTCATCCAGTGGGCAGTTAATGGGCCAAAGCCAATTTAGTATTCATACCTAGCCACTTGACTCAGTTGCTAAGTCTAGCTAATAAGCTATAAAAATGTTTATAAGGAAACTGGACAACATATGATGTTACCTAAATGTATTTATACGCTTTTCTAATTTGCAGTTTTGTATTTTGCGAGCTATTACAATTATTAACATCACCCTGGAATATTTGCACCAAAGCCTTTAGTTGTATCCTCCTACTAATACTATAAATGCGAAAGTTTGTGAATATGTTTGGATGTTAGTATTTCCTTCACGCGCTGATCGTTTTATCAATTCATTTGGAGCTTGGTTCATGGATAGATTACAGAAAATTAATATAGGATAGATTTTATCCCGCTCAGGTATGATCGACACGTTTATATGTTTGGATTATTCCCTCACGCGGTAATCGTTGAATGGATTAAAATAAAATACGTGCACATGTAGACAAAATACTTTATATCAACACATGACATAGGTGAGGCGTAGGGCAGAAACTTGGTCATAGGATAATTAAAACCTCAGATTTTCCTCTCGTTTTGATCGTTACTGATATGGAATCAGGGTCGCACCTCAAAGGCAATATCGGCTTCTGCCAGTGATGAGGTCGACGTACCTTACAAGGCACGGGAAGACCCATCATGACTCATCTTAAGATCGTGACGTAATAAGACAATGCTATCAAAAACATAACTTGTAAAAAAATCCAAGTCGCGCAAACCCAGTTTTTGTACCGTAAAAAATTGTGAAATACATGTAATAGATTGACTTCGCAAAATATTTTAGTTTTGCCTTGATTTATACACTAAACACAAATTGTATTCTAAATTCAAAGCTTCTATGTCTGCTATAAGTGTCTTATAGTTTTGTATCGTTCAAAGAGTGAGTGATTAACAAAATTAAGAAATTTCTACGATTATCCACAAAAAAGTTATAGGAAAAGTTGAAAATGGCCTGAACTGCTTCGAGAAAATAGTAGTACGACAGTGCCCCTTTTTTCTCGACTTGGCCTACTACGACTACGACTACCACGCCCCCAGATACAATTAAAAGCATTAAAACAACTTTTAAAATGTTCTAAGTCGAAGATATATGTCGAGTATAAGTAATCGCTTGAGTTAAGCAATTGCAGACGAGGTCAAAAAGTGGGATTTCGCATGCTGCTGGCAAAAGTTCATGAGAGCTTTCGTGCCTCCAAGGGTATGGAAAGCCTATCGTTCATTTTGAAAGCCTCCGGACGCCTTAACACCGCTAATAATTGAGAAAACTTTTACTGTCGAGAGGGAAATCTTCACCATACTTCGCATATGAGGAGGCTCTGGAATCTCATATGAACCGGTTTACTTATTACGGAATTACTGGTGCCTCCCCTGAAACCCATTCATGGCCCACTATTGAGCACAGGGCTCTCCTCATACTGAGAAGATCTAGAGCACCCACCACGCTGCTCCAGTGCGGAATAGTAGAGGGAGAAAAAAATTATTGTAATTACCTCATTTCATACAGATTACATAGAATCTAACACAGATTACGTGAAAAGATCGGGTTTCCTTCAAGACGTGTCAGTGCTAGCTTTTAATTTTGACGAAGATTCTCATCAAAGTTTCAGAAACTCGTTAACGGAACCATGGCCTGGGAACTGCGGCAGGGAGCTGTTTCTCACCGCAAGGGCTTATTTTAAAACGTTCACTTTCCTCCCATCATTATTTCAAATAGGCCAACTTTAATTATTTAAGTTGACATTCTTACGAGGCCTACGGTAGTAGAGCTCGCTTCTAATGTTAACGTTTTGGTTGAGCATATAATCTATTTTATCATTTAAAATACCGCCTTCAAATGACTTCGACTAGCAATAAAATGGGAACATTATTGCCAACGTAGTCGTAGCTATTTAAATACGAATTATTCGGGATAACCCAAAAACTACTCGTCGGATGCACAAATGAAATGGGATCTCATGACAATCACCAGCTTTCTATAAAAATAAATATCAAAATCGATTCACTCAGTAAAAAGTTCTTAGGTAACATCTATAAAAACAAAATACACACCAATTGAGTACCTTCTGCCTTTTAGAAGTCGGTAAAACACGGGTTTTCTTCCCATATTGTCCCCTTGAAGCCTCTATTCGGGATAAATGTAGCATTTATAATAAAAGATATGTATGTTTGATGTATATGCTCTGTACTAGATACCTGTCGTAATCATAAAGGCTTCCGTGCGGATCCTGTGTCTTGGGTTTCCTGATGATGAACGCTCCCGCCGCCCCGTCAGCTCGCTGCATACCAGAGTGCGAGTGCCAGAAATGTGTTCCAGCGTGGGATGCGTTGAACTGATACCTGGAAGAAAATACCTTTAAATACCCCAACTATAACGCAGCATTCAAAGCGGCTTGTTTCGATCGTTGGTGATCGAAAAAGTTAATCAACAGCGCGCGTGATTGACAGGAGGATGGGTGACCACTAGTGGCAAAAATTTCGTGAGTGCTTCAGAGTGCACATAAAACTGCAGGTCATTATCAATACATATCAATCGGTAAGCCCTGTGCTCAGTACTGGGTTGAAGCCAAATTTATCACATGACTATACATTGTATAAATAATTTACCTGAAAGTAGATTCAGGTACTATGGGACATTGCGTAACGTATGGGGTGCCATCCATGTAAGGGGTTCCTCTCTGATGCTGGCCATGCCAGTGGACGGTGGTGCCCTCCGTCATCAGGTCGTTCTCCACGTCCACTATAATTCTATCATGCTGGCACACCTGAAATATAAAAGTTTTTGTTTATAAACTGTGGAACGCAGGTAATCAACATACTGCGATTGTTAAGCCAAGTCAGATCCATAAAAATCTTCCACAGGTTGGCTACTAATTTCTTTGTCAACCTGCATCGGACCACGGTAGTGAAGGCTCTAGGATCCCCTCTGTAATGAGCAACCCCCGCTCAATATTGGCCATTAATAGGTAGTAAGCACAAAACATGTTAACTTTTTCCTATTTCTAAAACGTTTCATAATTTTAAAGAAAGAAGAAAAATGTATTTTAAAAACAATATCTATGAAAACTATCGCCATGATAATATCATATTCCATGCTCAAATATCGAAAAAAGAATACCTCAATGGCTGGTCCAGGCATTTTCCGATTAACAACATTTAAAGCTCTGTTAATTCCATCAGCCGGTATACAGTCAATTCTCGAACAATCCGTAAGATTATAAGGACAATCGTAACACGCCTTACTCATGGTCTGGTACCACTCTAGACTAAAATGATAATAACATATCATCGGTTCTTCACCTTCTCTACATTCTCTTTCACATGGATGATCACCACCAATAAGCTCACCAGTAACTTCATCATATTTCACATGGGCTTTGAAGTCTGATTTTTTAGTTTGTTTCTGTAACAAGGTCTGTTTATAATCTGTTGGAGCCTGTGTGGTTTGTCTGGTTTTTACTCTATAGTTAAAATCATTGTAAGGCTGGTTTGATATAACTGGAAAGATTACTTTGGAAGCACTCTCTGGTACTTTTACTTCACTGTTGTTTAAAACTTTTATATTATCATCTTTAGAGCCTGTTATTTCATGTACTTCAGGTGTTGTATTATTTAATTTGTGCTGTACACTAGTAACATTTTGTACTAATGCAGGATTATTTGGTACGTCTTGTACAGTTTTAAGTGAGGATTGTGTTGTTGATTCTATTTCTGACTGTGAATCGATTCCTTTTGCATCTGTAATAAAAACAAGATGGTTAACAAATTCAATACACAAACGGCCTCGAAGCCTCTTTAGTAGTGCTGTAGAAGTCTCATAGCTATTTGTAGATGTCGGTGTCCTCTATAAAACTATAATACATTATTTTTCTCTATTGACAATAATTTCCGCAGCGTACACGATATAAGTATTTTTATTGGTAGTTTCATCACATGTTGGGTTATCAAAGTTTGCATATGAAATTCTTGACGTTTCTGAAAATATTTTATAGCCTATATTTATCAGGGATTATGTAATATTATAATGGTAGAGAAGAATTTTCAAATCAATCCAGTAATTTCGGAGCCTATTTTCCTCAAACAAACACATAATAAAATCGATCCTCTATATAAAATTAGTATAGATCACAAATTGTTTGGAAAAAGGACCATAACAAATATTAAAGACAGAAATTGACGCGACCTTCATGACTTACAGAGTAGAACAAGAAATATTTATACTAGATAGTGCCACCTACAGTCAGTGCTAATTTGATCTGGATTTTTTTCCATACAAAATGGAGAAGTTAAATCATGTAACTAAGTCGGGTATATACAAGTCAAAATATGATCTTAGTATTTTCCTTGTACCAACTTAATTACAATGATCAAGAAACACTATAATAATAGGTAATTTAATCAAATGAAACTGATGAATTACAGAAGAAAAAATACAGACAAAATATTAGGAATATAACACCGCAAAAACTTAATCACCAACTTGTTTTTAAAGAAGTCGTTATATTTTATCTTCACTAATGATGCAAGAACTTCAAAACATCCGCCTCGCATTACAATGTCACTTTTAAAGTTATGATGAATTCTGATTTCAATGGATGTCACTTTATGCGATGGGGGCAAACTAGAAAAAGGTGACCCCTTTTTTTAATTATAAACAGGAAAACAAGCAGATCACTGAATGGTAGGTATCAAATGTCAATGGAAAGTCAATGGACGTAACACACAAACTCCATTTGTAACACATAATTATGGTGTTACATCAATGCTTACATTGGATATAGGAACCAACCTTATATTACGTCCTTTAGGCTTACATGTGCTTACAAGAGAGAGAAAGGTCACGGCAGCCATAGACGTTCGCAAATGACAGTGACATCACCAAAACATTACAGGCAGTATGTTAGAGCTTTTTGTTTTATGAAACCTAATGGTATAATTTTGGGAACTATTCGATTTCGTATTGTTTAATGAAAAAATTAAACGACGGTAGTGCCTTCTTGTAAACTAACAGTTGAGGGCACCAATATTAAGGGAGGTCCTGGGTTCGAACCCGGTGCACACCGATACTTTTCAAAGTTACGTTTGTGCGTATAATAAGTTAATTATCACTTGCTTTGTAAGAAAACCTGCACTCCTGAGTATTCCCTTTTAAGGTGTATCACGTGCCAAAGCGATGATAGTTAGCTCCCAAGTTCAATAGTGGAAATGTTACATATTGCAATGAACGATGATCACCAACTGCATTTAGATATTTTTCACTAGATGCGGTGTTCACACATAAATCTAGTAACGTTACTTTACCGAGTGCAACCACTAATATTTGCACCAGACCTGTAACTACCGTTGTGGCGTGTGGTAAGGTTACGTGTGGCAGAGTGACAGTTTGATGAAATTCTTGATTCCAGTCAGGTCCGCCCCAGAATTCTACAGTAACGCGCAAGATATATAAAACAATGAAATAAAACAAAACCGTTTCAATTAAAAGTGATAGCCGAGCACAAACAACTTATGAAATATAATTGCAGTCCGTGAATGTCCCACTGCTGGGCTCGGGCCACTGACTGTGTGAGGGATATAGGCCACAGTCTACCACGCTAGCCAAGTGCGGATGGGTAGATTTAACACACCTTCGAGAACTTTATACGCACTCTCAGGAGTTCAGGTTTCCTCAGGATGTTTTCCTTCACCGAGGCAAGTAATAATTGTAATTACCAGATAACTTTTTGAAAAAAAAAGGTGAGAGACGGATTCAAACCCAGAACATAATAAAAACCTCTATAATAAAAACTAGCGGCCCGCCCCGGCTTCGCACGGGTGGTCACTTTGTGTCTTTATATTTTGAAATAAACAAAGAGTAAATATTTCTTTAAGACGATAATATTTATTTTTACATTTATGTACTACATTACAGGCTATAATGTTTTTTTAATATAAACCTGTTTTATATAGCCTTTGTCACTCAGTCATAATGTCACATTCTGATGGAGAAAGAATTTTTGAAATCGGATCAGTTTTGAGGTTATTCGTTACAAACTTACAAAAATACAAATCTTTTCTCCTTAATATTAGTGTGCATAATAATTTAAACCGCAAGCAGCAACTCTAATATATAAACAAATGTGTACTTATTTAAAAAGTTCCCAATGTTGAGGAATTGAAATTTATTTTCCTTATTTATAATCACACTTAATAAAAAACATATGTAGATACAGTACAGCACGAGCACAGCCAAATATTTGGATAAAAATGTAAATTGGCAACAATTAATTTAAAATACATATCTGCGTGGCATATTAAACGAATTTTCATAGATTAAGATATTAACTTTTCCTATTGTACCTATGTATATTCCAGTGGAAAATTTCCCCCATATACACCAACAACATACCACTTCAGGACGGGAGACAGAAGAAGAATGGGGAAGAAGATGGACGAACGACGGGGAGAAAAAGAGGAGAACTGGCTCTCAAGCCCCCAGCCGGAACACGACAAATCGTTTGGCGGCTGATTCAAACAAGAGGGTGGTAGCCAGCCAGACGGGCTACTCCTTCCGCGAAGCCCTACCACCGAGCAGCTGACTTCTGTACGCCTTTTACGATACCCTAGGCCAACATGGGATTGGAGCATTCTAAGCCGCCCCAATACGACCTGAAAACACTACCAGCGGGTCATCCCGGCGTGTCCGATGTCAGTGTGGATTACATTGTGTGATAAACTTAGAAGTTTACTTTCGCTGAAGTGCGTAAGCAGTTTTTTTTTAAACCAATAAATACATTATTACTCTGGGGTATTGT
>DWJZ01009788.1:0-10507 GCA_018249125.1 Asbolis capucinus
ATATGTACAATATTATTTTTACATTTATTTGGTAGTACCAGTTATTATAAAACATTAAATGCTTACACATGCTGATTATAGATCTAAAGATGAGGTGAATGAATGGCATAATGATAAAAGTGTGTTATGTTGAACAATATATAGGAGACGCAATTGTCAGCGCGATAAGAAAATCGAGTTCATATGTAACGATCAATGCAAACCAACATTACAATATTATCATGAAACAACTAACCACAGTAAGCGTGTACCGGTCACTTTTGGGCTCCGTCCTGTCGGGATCGAGAGACGAGCCAGCGGCAACCGACACTAGACCAGAGCGCGAGTCAATCACAAACTTGTCGCCGGCGCCGCGAGCTATACGATATACCACGCGGTTGTTTGGAGCTGACCCGTCTGCGTCGCGGGCTTTCACCTGTAGGAGAAAAGTATTAGAAGTGAATACAATTATTTCCGTAATAATATTCGTGATTAAGAAGTCAAAATAATTTGTTGTACTATATTTCAGACCTCTGCGGTATGCTGTTTTCGGAATTTTACAATTCGGAATTCTTACAGAGACATGGTCTTGAATACATAGGCCACTTTTTATCAACAAATGCGGGCGAATAGTGTTATAAATGCGAAATGTAAGGATGGATAGATGGACCTTAGATTACCTCTAAGACACTAGTTCCACCCGGCATATCCTCAGGTATGGCCCGTTTGTACAGCATCTGCTGGAACTGTGGTGCGTGGTCATTAACGTCTTGCACGTAAATTGTTACGGGCACGGTGGATGATAGAGACGGCTCACCGAAATCACGAGCTCGAACCTTTAAACAAACGATAAGGGTAACAGAAGAGAATCTCTTATTTTTCCTCTCCGTTGTTTAATCGTTATTTTTCTATCGCCCGTTTTTCAACAGTTTGTTGTTGGTGCTTCCGGGGCCGTTATATAAACCCGGTTGCTGTTACGTTGTACTGCTTCTTTTTTTTTGTTTTCCACGTTCCACGAAGCGGGTATATTGCTTATTCGTCTACTTTGAAGTTTGATAATGTTAAAAATGATATTATACGTTTATTAAAATTATAATTTTACCGCAAAATAAAGGTCTGAGATCTTCTGCTCGCGTATGACGTCACTGTGCTTATTGGAAACTGTCATGTTTTTATATAGAAACACATAGATTCTTTCATTACTTAAAATTTGCGAACCTAAATGACTTAGTGCTATAAACATATGGTACCTGCCTGCATGCAATAGCCTTTGTATAGCTTTTATGTATATGTGTGTAGTTTTTATTAAATTTACTTACGGTCAAATGTATGGGTCTAATGTTGGTATTATCACCGGGGATCTGTTCGAAGTCAAGCTTGCCAACTGGAGAGATGATACCTAGGTTGGGATCTATAGAAAAATTATTCCTATATTCCCCACCCACTATTGAGTATTCTATGTGGCTGTTGCGGGTTCCTGAAAATAAAAACTTGGGAAGTAAGAAAGAAATCGACTAAATAATAAATTAACCGATTAAGTAACACAATAATCGATTAGCCAAGAAAGAGTTAAATACAAGTGTGCAACGATGGTCATACGAGGCAGTATTGTGAACGCCACTCGAGCTACGTAATGACCAAAGTACACCTGTGTCATAGGACGTTTTTCAACACAGTCGCAAAGAATAAAATCCACTTTAATGATAATTAATCACAAAAAGTCGAAAATATTAACAAATATAAAAGGAAAATGGCCGCGTCTATGACGTGAATGAAGCAAATACACTCACCATTCAAGTCAATATCCCTAGCCTCCAATATAAGTGGTGTCTCAAACTGTGTTTCGTTTTCTAGTAAACGAGCTTCGTACTTGTTAGCGAGGAACATTGGCGCGTTGTCGTTCACGTCCTCTATGTTAATCACTAGCTGAGCTGTATTCCTGTTGCCGTTACCCTATAATTATATAAAACGTTAGAAATTAATATACAAATAATACATAAATGCTCATTCTAGAAACGATATGCTTATGAAAATTTTATTTGTTTGTCAGCCTGTCGTTACTGTCGCAATATGTAACAGATCTGGACTCTTTCCGTCTCTTAGTACTATTATTGTCCTAGTATATTTCTTAGTAAGCCATATAATTATGAGTAAATTGTACGCGCTGTCTAGATTGCCAGAAACCTATAATATTGTGCTTATACTTGGTGCAAATTCAATCCAGAATTTCTTACATACCAACTTGTCAATTTTATACAGAAAAAAGTATAGAAACGATGGTGAGGCCCCAGATTTGTATATGTTATAGCATAGTAAAGTCTTTAATTTTCATCATTGTTCTTGGTAGAAGTTGGAACATGCATATCTCAAAGCAAATCAACCTGGTCACTACCATTACTTTAAGTCTAAGATGTTAGGAGATTGTTATACTTGGTCGTCTCGCGCTTCCACAGTAAGGTAATGTCTTGAGATTTGTTCTCGATCAAAATTACCATCGCCGGCTTGCTTCACAGTTATGACCCCAGATACAGCATTGAGGCTCAGTCTACAATAAACGATAATTATTAAAAAAATATTATATTATATTTTTGATTACATGTAATACTAAATCACAGTCGCAAAAATTCAATATTGTATGATTTTGGGAAATGTAGAAAGGCTGCGTCGCAGTATACGTCTTACCTCTTTTGTGTTAATGCGAAAACATAACGTTTTTGATTCAATTGAAAACTTTATTCTAATATTCTACACTAGATGGCAGTGCCGTCCAAATCTGATTTTCCAAGTAGATTAAGTAATATATTATTATGTATACTTTATATTGTCGCAGATGCTAATTTTTTTTAACACAAATGACGGTAATCACCATAAGGTGAACTATAGTTTACCTCTCTGTATAACATATAACATAAAAAAACATGTAGGTACTTACAGATGTGCAATACTCCCGCTAAGGTTAGTATATCGAATGCCCCTGGTGCCATAATTATCCGAATCCTGGTCAAGTGCTTGTACCCATGCCACAGTGGTGCCAACTCCACAGTTCTCTGGTATTGAAACAGTGTATAGAGATTCCGTAAACTCCGGGAAGTTATCATTCTCATCTTTTATATGTACCATTATGGGTACTACACTGCAATTAATAATATTAAGTAAGAAAAAAAAAATTTTAAAGATATTATGTAATACAATTAAATGTGCCGACTCAATAACTATTAGTAAAACTGCAAGAAATTTTACTAGCAAGCAAAAACTTAGCAATTGATTTTGTTTTGTACAATTCAAGTAAAAAAAAGTTCAAAAAATTAAGTATGTTCTCATACTTAATAATACACAATTAATTTATAATGTAACTATTCATGTACATTAACATTCTACATAAGGGTCAAGACCCTTAGTGATATGTCAATAAAATTGAAAAAATAAATATTTAATTGCACACACAATTTTTAATCACCAAATATTGTTAATGTTCTTACCTCATTTTTGGATTATTGGTAACAACTTCCTTAGCAACTAGACTAAAGTTCATAACGGTGACTTTCTCATAGTCAATTAAAGATGGATCATTCACACGGATCAGAAATGAGGCCTCATTTATTCCTTTAAAAGGTGTTACATCAAAAACTCCATTATCACCAACTATGTAAAGTTCAAATGTACCATTCTTGCCCTGGAATTGCAAATTAAAGTAAATTAAATAGTAGTAATAGTAGTATAATATTACATCCATTTTAATTGCAATTGAAACAAGACAAATTATTGTTTATGACATTACCATAAAATTAATACTGATTACCAGAAATGCAGTTACATCTGTATTATACATAGTGCAAATTAGAAAAGGCCAAAGTCCAACAGTGGACAACCAAAGGCTGATGAATGGATTGTCATTTTAAAGATGAGCATGCTTAAAAGTTACTGTGACTATAATTAATCTATAACAGCCAGGGCAACAGGCCTACCATTATGATGATTCACAAGACGTCATTAGGTGTCAGATCCCATGACTGGTCCAATACTTTATCAAGCAAAATTTGATGTTTCATTACAAATACCTGATCATAGTCAAACACTTCTGGAATAGCATCTTGCAAGAATGTTATTGGTGTATTTTGTTGAGCATTTTCCAACACTTCTCCAATGTACTTATCACTGCGAAACCTTGGTGTTTCATCATTAACATCAGTCACTATGATTGTCACCTCAGTGGTAGCACTGGGTAATGGTGATATGACATGAGATTCTTCTGTTGCCTGTACATACAAAAAAATATTATTTCTATCATATATCATATCAAAGGAACTCTTTTGATCTTGTGAAAGCCAAAAAATACATAAAAAGCCACAAACACAAAAAATTCACTTAACGGCATCCCAGTGTCTACCTTAATAATGACTATTATAGAGTAACATATAACTATGCTGTATTCTAGCATGATGACAATAGACCTGTGTCATTAAAGGATGTAAAACATAAAACCCTTGAATGCTGTCAGGAATATTATAGAGCACAAAAATCTCTAACAACAGAATTATCTATGGGGATAAAATATACATATTTGTACTAAGCATGGGAGAAATAATTATAAAACACACCAAAATTTCCAAAATATAAGCTCCATTGCTATTATTGGGATCCTCTCTATCCAATGGATTAACAGTATATACAACTCCTGAACTGATGTCAATGTCAAAGTGCTCGTCCCCACCAGATATGATGCTGTATGAGATGCGATTGTTAATGCCTCTGTCTCCATCAATAGCGCGAACTGAAAGCATAGTAATGATAAATTTGTTATAAACTATGTAAAACAGATAGTTATATGCCTAAATGTCTTTACACTCAAACACTTTGCACTAAGATTACAAGACAGATATAGCCAGCCTCTCAGTTTTCTACAGGAGAGAGTGTGCAAGATTTGTTTGATGTTATTCTCCTGTCCCCCTTGCTCCATTGAACAACCCAGCATATGGCAGTTATTCATCCTTATGTCGTAAACATCCCACCAGTACGAACAACATGGGTTTCTTTTATTTTTATTATGCATGCAACATCTTAGACATCATCGCCATTTTCCATCAGGTGGGATGGATGTCAAGCATTCAGTTGTTTTGCAAAAAAAAGTATACATAATAAGGTTAACAGCTAATGACAATTTCTAACAGTCAACCCAGGTTCTTTTTTACATACTGCAGTTTCTATGCATATAAGTAGACTGCTTTTTATTTGCAACAATGAACGGTATGAATAGTGTGGAACTTTTCTATTATTAAAGGAACTTAACATTTGGTATACATCTAGTCTTTAAAATAACAATACCTTGCAATACAGAAGTACCAACTGAAGCATCCTCACTTATCCTAGTAACAGGGCTCGCAACGATAAACTCAGGAGGCTGGTCTTCCACGTCCTGAACTTTTACAAGTATAGCAGCGGTTCCAGTGTTCACTCTCCCCTGGTTCGCCCGGTCGACGGCTAGCACCCGCAGCTGGTACAGCGATTTGCGTTCGTAATCCAAACGATTTGTAAGACGAATAACACCTTTTCCGTTTACAGTTTGCACAGCGAAGCTCTTAGTATCGCCATCTAACTCTTGTAAATGGTAAAGAACCTGGAATTTGTAAGTTATTTTATGAAAGGACGCGGAAAAACGTATTGTAATGAAAGTTGTATATTGTGTTAAGTTTATTTATTTAGTAGGTAAGTAACATTATCAATTACTAATTCAAAGCAATTATTATTTACAAAATAATCTAAAATACAACCTAACGCATATGTCATTGACACTGACATAAAGACGAAACTGTATGTTGTGCTCTGACATATAAATCAATGTCAATTGGAAAATTGTGAAATCAGAGTGACAAATCCCAAATCAAAGCATATTAAAAAATTACTATCTATATAGATTTGGGTAAATCAATATGTAACTTAGGTCAATGAATACTCAAAAATTTAAATATTGTATTCCTGTAATAATCTGGCCGTGGTTCTCCAGCCAAAACGAGCTTTCAAATGTGTACTTAGAAAATAACAATATCAATAGCTTCAGTGACTAAAATTGCCTTTAAGGTTTTCTTTTGTAAGAGTTATCCCTTTTTTCTCTTCTATTGGTCAGCATAGTACTCATGAGTAAGAAAGGTTGACTTGAATTGAGTCCCATATCTTTTTTATCAGCTCTACTTACTCTTAAATACCGAAATTTTAAATAGGTCCGTAGTAATAGTACCTGACCGTATGCTCCTTCATCGAGATCAGTTGCTTCTACAGTCACCAGTACACCTGGTGAAGCGTCTTCTCTTACAGTAATGGCGGTGGGGTAGGGCTTGAAAACAGGTTCGTTGTCGTTCACGTCCTCGACTAACAACAAAAAGCTTTGGGTGATGAAATTACCTTCCCCCAAATGTCCATCAGTTAGTGTTAGAACAAAGGAGTATTCATCACGGACCTGAAATTAATATAAGTTTAAATAACTAGTGGTCTGAATAAAAAGGTACCAACAGGATTCTAGCATAGAATGCCAGAGATGTATAGCTTCAATCCATGAATGGCCCATTGCATTCATCATGAGTCTCTCGAAGTGATAGGTAAAGGAGATTTAGATTACAGTTACTTCACCACATTACTCCAGTGCCAGTTGGTGGATGTGTTAATGACCAACCGCAGTGGCGGAAGTCGCAATGCCGCCCAAAGGCCTCCTTTGTGCACTGTAACGATAACAGTCGAGACCACGGCTTTACAAGACCTCCGAAGTGCGTAAAGGTGCATGAAATTAAAAAAAAAATTAAAACTAGACAATATAGTAGCTGATTAAGATTCATATTATATCTCACCTCTCTATCTAATTCTTTAACTAAATAAATATTAGCTTCGTTGGACGAAATGGCCTCTAGTCTTAGTATATCACTTCCGACTTTATCCTTGATACCAAATGTAAGTGTATCTCCATCGGGATCGACGCCCCTTAGTCGGTAAATAAGGCTTCCTGAAATTATAAATCAATTTATTTAAAATAATAATATTAAGGAAAACCGATTCTTCATTACTGCCATCGAATACATAACCTAGTAAATCCGGTAAATAACCTACTACATTTAGGGCGAACTGTTTCTGGTAAAACAGAAATCATAGCAGACAGAGAATGCGATGTGCCGTCCAATAGCTGTGTTCTATTTGAGGTGCAATTTTGAATCGACCAATCACAGCGCATAATTTTTATATTCCCCACCTACGAGCCTTAGATTAATTTTTCAATAGCCTGTAGATCCCAATAGATTATTTTCTACGTAATCGTATAATTTTAAATACCTAAATATAAAGTTTCAAAAAGCTTAGAGATGTATTACGTATGCTTCATGTGTAATAAGGTGACTATCTCAATAATTACCGGGTTTCTGAAATCTCAGACAAATAACTATTAAGAAATTCCAGATTTTTAAGCAGCATTACGCAAATATTAAAAGACGGAAATGTAATTACAACCTAAGTAATGGATACGTGACTAATAGTTGCGTTATCCCCTGCAACACCAGGTACCACAACCGGTAGGGCTTCCCTTTGTTGGGTGTCTGTTGTCGTGGAAACACCGCTTCCCCCAAACCAATTTCCGGAGTATCGTTCCACACATGACGGTTTTCACGTTACTTCGAAACTCTAATTTCTTTTAGAAATATGAAGAACATAGACGAATTTTTGGTATGCTAGTATAACTGATAACACGTAAAGAATTATGAGCAACCTTATCTCTATTTTGTTAATTTCTTACTACTCACCACAAGATTGATAAAATCTTTTTACTGACAATTCAAAAAAATATTATATTGTAGCACCTTTTAAAAGATGTTTTAAACCCATTTGATAAATTGAACTAAAAGTAACGTCGGAATCGGTCTTGAGTTTGCTTAGTAAGATAAACTACTTAACTAGATTTATTTTTATTATCGGATTAATTAGGGAGTTTTATTAAGGAGTCCAATTAGGAGCGAGGATTTAGTATAATTAAATATTGTTAGACGTGTCTTATTTCCTTACCTACTTGTGTGTCAGGGCCTTCCTTTAATCTTACAACTATTTCTGATCTGCCGTCTATAAGAAATCGAGGCGGCCTGTTGGCAATGGCAATTTGTAAACAAATAAGAAAGCAAAGCAGTTGAATGCATCTGTGTTGGATCCGTTTTAATCGTACCGGAGGCGGGAACATGAGTGACGAACGCATTGCGTTCATGCCCGTTCACCTGGTACATTGGATTTTGTTGATTCTTGTTACAATGAGGAGCATTTTCCCGGAACTTTTCTTCGCACGGTTTCTCCGTGGGAAGACCTGTGCACTACCGGTGAAAGTGTTGACATAGACGCTGTGCGAACTAATTTGCTTTACTCCATCGAGTTCGCGATCATCTGCAACAATACAGGTGACAATGTTACATAGGTGTCGTGAATGTGAAAGGTGAAGATATCCTTGATTTTCATATTCATTACACGAGACTTTCGTAATATGTGGTGAGAATTGGTAATTTCACTCACGAGCAAGAGTGCGTCGTGTACACTAAATGCGAGTAGACTGACTAAAATATAGTCGAGTTGTTCATTTGTAATACATCATTTGTTAAAGTTCATAAATATAGCAGATTTATTAAAAAATATAACAATGATTTTAAAAGTCTGTATTGTAAAAACAAAATCAAATTGATATGACGATAATTTTATACGATTTTTTGATATTTTTATGTTAACTTATCTTAGAATGATCTACGGCGATAAGAATGAAATTATTAGCACTTTATACCCATTTGACGAAGGCAGATGTTGTCTCAGTGGGGCATCCAGTCGCGAGAACCAGTGCGTGCTAAAGGCTTGTGTACTAAGTATTTGTTAATCGTCTCTTATATTTTGTCTTAACTTTGTGTAATTTCAGTTTAGCAACAACTAAATACTTGAAATTGTTTAAATGCTTACTTAAATAGATATATTTATAGGAATGTAAACAGACGACTAGTGGCATTCCTGAATTTCCGTCTTTCGTAGGGCACGTAAAATCGTGACGGTTATTATTTTTAGGTGCTTAGAAGTCGCTAAGCCATCTAGGAGACCTATCCACGTTTGACTAGGTAGTTAGGCCTCCAAAGGGTCATCAATACCCGTGAGGTGAAGAAGACCCGTGAATTCTCGTGACAGGAATTATTAACAGTCATTAGATTAAAGAACGATTTAAGAGAATAATTTCTTACTTCCAGTTTTGAAGTTGCAAAATCTAAAGTCTATGGTTGTACTAACGCTACAAGGACCTTAATTCCTTATCTTTACAAAGAATCCTAGCCTCTCGAGATTTAAAGTTATTGATTCAGAGTTTTCTATCCAATAAAACATAATGGGCCCAGATGAAATCTTCATTCATATCGGTGCGTAAGATAGATACGATGTTTAGGATTTCGTGAGAGCGCAGTAAACCTGCTGAGCGTTATTGGTTGCAATAAAAAAACCTTTGAAAAGTTATCACAGTGAAGAGTAAAAGTTAGATAGGTATAGGCGTCAATTAGGTTACGTCATATTTAAATAGGGACCATTAAAATGTTCTAAAATTAGCAATTCCCAAGGCATGAATCAAAATGGTGAGCAATAAGCTCTAAATTTCATGTAACATCAACCTGCTGCATTGAAGCGGTACTTTCGCACGCCTCGGCTTTCAAAACAATAACGTTAATTACATAAAACAATTAAAAATTGACCTCCTGCCACCGGATGTGTGTAACGTGAGGTGTCGTTGACGCTGACGTAAATTTTGGCTGCAAATCTGCGTCCTAATTGTAGGGTTGTCACATTTGTCACTCTCTCACGTCAAAGGAAAGTCGATAACAACATGTACGTAATTAATATGAATTGCCATAATAACATGCATTAATGAACTGCATAATACGTAATTTCGTAATATCAAATTAAAACTTGTTCATTTTATATATTGTAAGTGTAATACAAAATAAGGGTATGATTAATAGTAAGCTGTTGAAATTGCAGCCTGATTTCCAGTTATCGACCCTGAACAAAGAAACTGTTCAGGAACAAAAAATATGAACTTTAAATGAAAATTATTTTTGATATATCTCTACGTGTTACAGAAGCAAGCGGTGATAGCCTAGTGGTTAAGAATTCGGTCTTCTACTCAGAAGATCCGGGATCGAATCCCAGGGCGCCTCATTCTGAATTTTCGGAGTCACGTGCGTTTTAAGCATTTACATGCTATGACGGTTATAACTGTAAAGGAAACCTGCATGTCGGGGAGTTTGCAAGACTCAAAGGTGTGTGAAGACTGCCAATCCGGATTTGGCCAGCGTGGTGGATTATATTTAACCTTCTCATTCAGAGAAGAGGCCCGTGCTCAATAGTGGGCCGTGATGGGTTGAGATGATGTTTCAAAAGAGTTTTTTTATTTTTTAATAAATATCTTTGGACATCTCACACACGGCCATCTGACCCTAAACTAAGCGTTAGCTTGTGCTATGGTGATCAGATAACTGATAAACATACATAT
>DWJZ01009789.1:0-10506 GCA_018249125.1 Asbolis capucinus
AGTTCCCCTTTAAGTTCTTGAGTTCTGCGAGTTCCCCTTTAAGTTCTTGAGTTCTGCGAGTTCCCCTTTAAGTTCTTCAGTTCTACGAGTTCCCCTTTAAGTTCTTGAGTTCTGCGAGTTCCCCGTTAAGTTCCTGTCGTTGTGGTAGACTATAGCCTCTTTTACATTGTAAGAACCCAAGCCCAGGAGTGTCTAGGTTGCAATGAATAAGAAAATGTGTGCATCGGTATATCCCAATGCCGTATAAGGTCGATTGGTCTGATATAAAATCAATGATTGGACTAGTATCGTTACATATTATAAAATAAAATCCTCTCGCTACATCTCCGTCTGTTCGCGAGCATCTCAGAATTTACTGAATGGCTTTTCATGCTGTTTCCACCAATAGGTAAATAAATTTCAAAGGAAGGTTTTAATTAATAATGTGTTAAGATTCTGTGGAAACTGTAAACTGATGACAATTGTTAAGAAATTCGGAAAAACCAAGCCATCTGCTACAGGCTATGCCGACGAAGCCGCGGACAGACCCTAGTTTTAATGTCCTACTCGGGGGATTGGAACCCAGACCCCCCGAGTAGAAGGCCAAAGTCTTAACCAATAGGCTATCACCGCTTAATTAAAGCTCACCGTAATTCAAATATTCGGTGTAAAGTTGGCGCAAACTGTAATAAAATCAAATATTTTAACATAAAATTGTTACCCATGTTAGAAGCAGTACAATTTTCTTGACCGCAGCCAATTGTTCTGGCCTTCAAATACTCATTGCCATATTATTGAGAACACTCGATACTGTTGTTTTATTAATAGAAACGGTTAGAAATTTATGAGTAATTTAGGATTTTAGTGAAATACTAAGTTTAATTTTACTAACAAAAAAATTGCTAAAATATCACTTTAATTTTTTTAAAGATAGGGGAGTAGTTTGAACATATTTATGTGTTTTGTTAGATAAAAATTAAAGAGTAATTAGACATTTGCTAAGTCAGTGCACCCTTAGACATCATCGTTACTTAAAATCAAGTGTGATGGATGTTAGGCATTTACTTAAAAAAAATATATGCCTCCTTAATAGTCCTGAATATCAGTTAATAAGAATATATATAATTACAAGATGATGATATTCTCAACCCACCACGGTCCACTATTGAGCACGGGTCTCTTCTCTGCATGAGAAGGATAAGGCCATAGTCCACCACGCTGGCCAAGTGCGGATTGGCAGACTTCACACAACTTTGAGTTTTACAAACTCCCCGACATGCAGGTTTCCTCGCGATGTTTTCCTTCACCGTTATAGCGAGTGACATTTTCATGTTTAAAACGCACATAACTCCGTAAAGTCAGAAGTGCGCCTCCTGGGATTGGAACCCGGACCCCCCGAGTAGGAAGCCGAATTCTTAACCACTAGGCTATCACCATTTTTACAAGACATATGTAAATTCAATTTGACGACATTATTTTGCTGTATTTGAGGATCAAACTGTGTGATACTGGAATACTTTGAATGACAGGCCGGTTGGTCTAGTGGTTAGCGAACCTGACTGCTACGCCGAAAGTCGTGATTTCGATTCCCACCTTGGGCAAAATTGTTTCTGTTCTGTGATATCCTGTTCTGTGATGAACAGGAATGTTTGTTCTGTGAGTCTGGGTGTAAAAATATCTATATAAGTATGTATTTCATATATATGAATATTTTTATCAGTTGTCTGATCACCATAGTACAAGCTAACGCTTAGTTTGGAGTGAGATGGCCGTGTGTGTGCAACTTTTTTTTCGTGACTTTTTTTTCGCGACTGTGTTCATGTGTCAAAACAAAAGAAATAAATGTGTTTCCAATACTCTCGGTTTAACAGTTTGAATTTCGCAATAATGAAAAAGATATATGGAATATATGTATGTTACAGTATAGTGCAGTATGTACAGCAGTTGCACAGAAATGAATTTATTCACCCCTAATGTGGTACAGCAAGCGTGATGTCGTGACTTTACTGCCGAACCGAACTTGAGAGAAAGTTACATGGACACTGTAACCCAGGATACTGTAACGGGGCTATCAAATATTTTCAAAAACGTTAGATACCTGAATGAAAACGTTAATAACTCAACATACTAAAAAAATATGAAATAATCATTAAATAGAATACTCTGCGAAAATTATTGACAATAGAGCAAAGTGTAGTACATACTACAGTTTTATAGAGGACATCAATATCTACAAATAAGTCCGGGATACCTTATGTGTAACTGCAACAGTTATGTCACAATAATTACTTTTTTCTGGTAACTACTTCTTCTGAAACGAAGCGAGGGCCTTTTCTACTTCTTTATAACTTTGGTCTTTACTGGTACCTGGTACTTTCCTGGTATATAAACATTGGTCATTATCACCTCTTTGTTTATTGTATCTTTCATTTATTTGAAAATAAAAATGATTATGTAACATGTATTAAGACAATCCTGTCTCATATCGAGTCTCGACACGAAATTCCCGGGACTCGAGACACGTAAAATTACGAAATTCCCGGGACTCGAGTCAGCTAAAATTACGAAATTCCCGGAACTCGAGTCAGCTAAAATTACGAAATTACCGAGACTCGAGACAGCTAAAATTACTACATTACCGGGACTCAAGACAGCTAAAATTACGAAATTCCCAGGACTCCGAGATACGAGATGTCCCGGGACCTAAACCGTAGCTTAGTTAGCTGTCCAAAATCCATCAAGCGTGCGTTGAAGTTTTTTATTTGACAGTACAGTGGGTGTCATCTTTATATAAACGAGAAGGCTTCATATATTGTATCTAAGCTAGCTAGGAAAAGGTATATTTTGAGCCATTTACAAAAGAATTAAAACCAATTCCATGCACCTTTAAAGTAAATTGAATTAATTAACGGTTTAACGTTAAAATTGTGTATTTTCCGGTTAATTCAATAACAGTCTCGGGTCCCCAGTAAATTTTTTCACATGCTAACTATCTAGCAAATTTTTCTTGAGCTTTATTTGAATGAGACACAACTTTTCTGTTACAAAAAATCTTGATGAATGGGATAGGTTTATTACCACGCAATTGTAGGACAATATGTATGTTCCTTAATCTATTTATAACTAAAAAAGTATACTATATAGTGATATATTAATACTTATAAATAAAAAAAAAAACAAAAAAAAATTATCCACTATTTTTTAACCTTCGAACCACTACGCTACTTATTTTCTACGTAATTATTCAGTCAAACACCATATCACATACATATCATAGATATATCACAACTGTTGATCGGTACACCGGTTCTGATATTAGGCCGATTGGACTAATGTTTTGCCAGAAACAGTACGCCATAGTACATTAATAAGGTACGGAGCCGTTATCAGCAATATTTTTCGGTACTTTCTTGAGTCTATTTAGTCTTTCTGTTAATGAATGAATTAATTAATATTCACTTCATTAAATATTTATTATATTCATTATGTTGGAAAAATATCTCTTTCTTACATGTAAATTTGAAAGTCGGAAAATTAATTTATACGATGGAAATCTGACAAGAAAATTGTATTAAGCAAACCCTTTATTCAAAATTATTCAAAAACTAATAAATTCATTTTTAATAATTCATTATTCAGTATATTCCCTTGCTTTGCTTTAGTAAGGTCACGTGGCATATGTGAGATTGTTTTTCTGTGATACTAGCTGTACCCGGCGCGCGTTGCTACGCATCAAATCTTCTACAATGTGTCGAATCGAAATAATTTTGGTGCCAAAACCTTTTTCAAAGAATTTTGAAAAAAGTTGCTAAAAATATCAGTGTTATATCTCTTACTATTTCAGAGTGTACAAAGGAAAAGCAAACAGACTCACAAACAAACAAAAAAACATTGTTTTTATACACTACTTGTAAATCCAAACTAACCACAGTGACAGAGAAAACCGCGTACAAATCAGATAATATATTACTAGCTTTCGTCCGCGACTTTGTTCACGTGGAATAGTTACTTTGGGCTAACCCGTGACTTCATTTTTGTCATTCATGATTTTTGCGACTTTAACCGTTTACGTAGCGCACGCAGCGGAAGCTCTCAATAGGAAAAAAAACCCGATTTTGAAACATTCTTCATTGGTACTCCGCTCCTAATGGTTTTAACTTGATGATAGCCTTCCTCGATAAATGGGCTATCAAACACTGAAAGATTTTTCAAAATTGGACCGATAGTTCCTGAGATTAAACCGTTCAAACAAACAAAGAAACAAACAAACTCTCCTGCTTTATAATATTAAAATACTCATCGATGTATTATAGATACACATTGGAAACCCATTGACGTTTTGCAATTTCAGTGCTGTCAATTAAAAACAAGTTTTTAATCGAATTACGGTTGAGTTTCAACCGCAGACAGGATTTATATTTGTACTAATCATAAATGTGTAACAGGCTTCATTTTGTACATTAAATATCTTTTTTAAATATGGCTTTGTTATCTATGTATTGTATATCTCTATATTCCAAAATTTTTTTTTTTGGATTCATTGTCTGTCTGTCTATCTGTTCGAGCTTCACTCAATAACCACTAGACAGATGTAACTATAGTTTGAAACCCGAGAATGGTTATAGAATAGATTTTATCCCAGGAAATGGCGTTGTTCCCGCTGGATAATAGGTTAAATTTGGTACGGCAACTCCGAAACCATCCATTGGTTTCGGAGTTGCCATACTAAGATTGTCATCAACTGTCCAATTACGAATCCTCTCATTCTTCGGGCACATCACACGTAACGAGGATTCAATGTAACGATTGGTGGTACAAACGCAGTTGAGGACACTGGATCTCGTGGCCGTCCCACCACGGTGGACAGATTTTATTAAATCTGTGACGCACTCAAACATCAACGACTGTTCTCACTCACAAGTAGAACTGCGTGGCGATGCATCGCTAAAGGAGCGGTGAAGCCAAAAAAAATCAACGAAATAAATTACCACGACCACTCTGCCAAGATTGCACGTAAAATAATCTTTAATGAATAAAGACAATTTTGGTCTGAAATAAATATTTTATTAAAAACTGTACTAGCCAGAACAGCAACATTTTTGTGAATCAATATTGCAAATACAGAAAGACAGAGTACAATATTGCAAAATATAAACTTGTTATTAATAGTAAAAAAAATTTGCTTGAAAAAGTCCTCGTATAAATTTCGGCAATATTAATTTTATTGGTTTTTACTTAGTTACTTTGTTTCCTGAAGTGTATAAAAAAAGCAAATTACTGAGCAAATTGTTAGTTACCTTAACCGATCATTTGAGGTTAACGGAAGCCGCTTATCTACTCGTATATACATATAAGCGCTTACATCGGAATCCAATTCGAATGCCATTCAAATCGATTGGTTATAATTATAACTATTATACTAGTTTCCGCTCGCGTGTTTGATAAAAAAGTAGCATAGTAGTATATTCCGGACCACAATTGTAGCAAATTTCACTAAGATCCGTTGAAATTTTAGCGAGAAAGAGAAGCAAATATCCATCCATCTACCCATCCTCACAAACTTCTACATTTATAATATTTGTAATATATTCAAATACTTTGTTATACTAAAGGTTTCACCGGCTAATCAGGCAATGTTGACCTAAATTTAGTGCCCTTTCCATTTGACATTTCGCCGCACCGTTTCGGTACCTCTTCCGTATGTCTCACAAGTATAAAGAATAGTTATATTTTGGAAGCCGTGATCAGTATCGCATAGTAACGTATTCAATAAAAAATAAATGAAGCTTATTCATACTTTAACAGGATTTTTGTAACTTTCTCAAATATCGACTTTTTAAATTCCAACGTTATTTTTTAATTCAATAACTATATTTTCTATATGTATATTTCACATTTCATACGAACCTCAAATATGTAAAATCTACCACAGTTTTAAGAAAGGTGCCACAACAAATAGGTAGCCGCACAAAAAAGTCCTTTTATTAAAAAACCACATTAATTAAAAAAATTACAAACAAACTATATAAATTTATTTAACACCCTCCTTTGAAGCAAGACTCAAAAACAATGGAATAAAAAATATATTGGATTAATTCCTCCTTTGCATTCTTTCAATGTGAAAAAATATTATTTTACAGAAGCCTTTTCTAAGAACAACAAGCCTCCAAACATCAAAGAATCCCAGCAAACAATATTGTGAATAGCCCATACGAAAGCATTGTAAGGTACGGCAGGATTGTTCTTTCAAATATGAGGAGTACATAAAAGAAAACCCACGTCAATATGTGTGTAGTATTCTTTGATTATTAAATGCTTTCAGGTTTTTATACTCTGTGGATGGATGGTCTTATTAAGATTAGTTTTTTTACTTTCAACTGTCCCTTAGTCTATAAAATTTTGCATTCGTCATGATTCATCAACTGTTAACCGTTCCTTTACTAGGCTCAGCTCTCCTCTCACAATGTCTACCTGCCACAAAATAGGCCATAGTCCACACTGGCCAAATACGGATTGATAGACTTCACATTACTTCCAAAACTTTATGAGGAACTCTAAAATGCGTAGGTTTTCTGGCGACGTTCCTATACCGAAGAAAGTGATAATTAACTTCTAGGACGCACATTACTGAAATTAGAGGTGCGTACAGAATTCTAACCTCTGGCCTCCTGTTCGGTAATCTTGTAACGTTCAATTTGAACAACGTCTTGTGTTACTTTTTTATTTATTTTTTCAGCAACTAGTATGGAATATCGGTACAAAAAAAAATAGTGAGTACTAGTTTGCATTTAAAATATTTTATTTTATTTGTCACCTACATTGAAATTGCAGGTAGGCAAATTGTTCTACAAAAACTCATACGGTGTCGGCTATGTATGTCATTTTTCGGTCCCTCTATCCCATTGTTCATTTCGGTCCCTGTCCCCAAAAAGGTTCCCCTAAAGTGGAGAATATTGCTGTCGTAGACTATCTTAAAAGAAGTCCCCATCAATAGATTGTACTTCATATTTTTTTATCAACACTTGATCATGATTTATTGATAATTATATCTACTCATTATCAAGTTACTTTAGATTTTATACGTCTACTAATTTTATATTTCAATAATCATTTTCATCTTTGAGAAAACCGCGTTCAAATGCCTCCGACAAGTAATACTATGAAACGATCATTGTCAACGTAGTCACAATCAAATTATTTTAATGTGATAAGCAGACGGATCACCTGATGGTAAATGATCACCGACACCCATGGACATTAATAATATCAGACGGGGATGTTACTAGGAAGTAATAGACCCGCATACGCAGGGAAGAAAAAGAAACAAAGGAAGTGGGACATTGCTAATGCAACCGGGATCAATAGCGACAGGAACTGATCCCGTATACACCAACAATATGCACTTCAGGACGGGTGACAAAGAACAAAAAAGGTGAATTGGCTCTCAAGTCCCCAGCCGGAACACGACGAATTGTTTGGCGGCTGATTCAAGCAAGAGGTAATATGCTAGACGAGCTTCACAAAAAGATAATAATCCCGCTGCGAAGCCTTACCACAGAGCAGAGCTTCTACGACAACCTGGTGGGTCATCATGGGGTACGGGTTTGTATCCTAAGCCTCCTCAGTACGGCTAAAATACGCGTGATTAAATATGTTTTATTTCGGAACATGTTCATATTTTTTGGTAACTATACTTAAATTTAAGGTTACATTAAAGTGACAAATAAAACTAAAACAAAAACTAAGTCATTAAAAAACACTCAATTAGATTTAAGATAACTCAAAAACTAACTCTTAGATGTCGCTCAGATTTACATGAAAATGCGACGAGTACTAGCTTTTGAATAAAAAAAGTATCATCAAAATCGGTGATCATCAGATGTCGATTAAAGTGCCATCAAACTACGGGACAAGTATCATCTTTAAAAAAAGACATAAAAATAAATCCACCCACTCAAAAGTTACGCGTTAAAAAGGAAAAAAAAAAGATTAAAAGAATATGATTTGAGTACCTTCTCGTTTTTTGAAATATAGAACAGTAATATTTTTTGTTATTTTATAAAGCGCGCGCAATAAATATTTGACCATTTGTTTGGAATTCAGAATTCAAGTTTATTTAAATTTATCGTGTATTTCATTTAACCGTTGCCTAGCAACCGATGACAGGGCAGACAAGTTTGCAGTGTGTGTTCGTATATTATTTATTGTGAGTACATTTATTTGTTACGGGTCAAATCTTGCAAGCTTAATTAGACCCACTTCCTCATACACAACGGAGCTGAAATTTTGCATAATGTTTTCATCCTGATGACAATGCATTTTTATGATAACATAACCTGATACTACTTTCACGCTCGACTCCAGACAAGGGCACTCCTTGACAATTAACAATAACGTTATGTGTTTTTAAATATTTTTAATAAATCTTGTTTTATCAGCGCATAATTTGTAAGCAGCAAAGGTGTTACAACAAACATCGCGCAAAATGTATTATTTATTATTATTATTATATATATAGCTGTTAGCTACTTAGTTAGTTACTCCAGCTGCACTTTCCAGTACAGGCGGTACGGTAATAGAAATGTTTCAAAGTGTAGTTATTTTAGCTTGGTGACGGGAATGGACAGGCGGTCACAGTAAATGTATGTACGGCATCCTAAATGTATCTTCGGTGTCGTCGTCTCGTTGATGGCTCGGTGAAGGCGCGGTGGATACAGACTAGATCCGATAAAATGCACTCTAGCAGAGATCCGTCTCAAAGTATGTTGGATTGAACCGAGAACGAACCGTGACCTTGTGGTGTGAATCGGGCTTAAGTACGCGACTGAATTTAAATAGCGCAATACAAACACGATTGTATTAACTGTGTATTTTTGACGGATTTCTCGATATGTTGCAACGAGGCAAAATATTCTAAAAACATAGCTTAGACATGTGTCTAAGCTAGGATTTTGCATGACAATTGTAGCCTTGTACATGTATACAGGGCTACAAACTTATTGGCTTCATTCCATTAATGGCACGCTGTGGATCACGAGTCTTCGTGGCTGAAGAGGCCTGGAGCCAACAATTCTGTTCCAGTGCAGGCTAGTGGAAGACTTAAAAGCTAACATCGTGCGAAGTTATATTATTGTAATACATGCAACATATCAAGACATGCATGCAGTGCCGGATTAGTCCATTAGCATTGAAGCAATTGATTAGCATAACGTAGAGGGCGGCACCAAAAGCAACAATAAAAAATTTAGTACGAAAATTTCGGCTGTTTTAAAATCCGCGCGCTTTAAATTGAGAACAGCGTTAACGTTTGGAGTCTTAACCCTTTTTCTTATTATAGAACGATACTAGTTTACTTATGGGTCAGGAAACCCACAGGTGTAGATTAAGTAAGCAAGTCGACCTTTTAGGCAGCCGGGAAAAACTGAGGAATTATATATTTACTGCAGGCCATTGACGATTTCTATTTAATTATGTACTCTGAAAACAAGACAAAAAAGTTAAAAGTTAAATCATTTAAAGGCATTTAAAATCCGGGCCACATTATAACCCGCGGGCCTGATGTTGAGGCCCTTGACTTATGGCATCATGTCTTAATCCGGCACTGGTGTACTTATACATGCAACTAAACAACACATGCATGTATATCATTTTCAACTTACAAGCTTCCCCGGGGATAGAGACCGCAGGCCAGGTGACCTGGACCGCGACCTCGGAATACGGGTAATCATCTCGCCAAATATTGAATCTAATATTCAGTATTCAGGTGTTCCCGATATTAACCTGCGTAAAAAAGTTATTTAAAATCACAAAATACGAAATTATACAATTTACTAATTTCAGAGAACGATAAATTTTGGCGTAATTTCATTATTAAATAGTATTATGAAACTAAGCTACATAATTATATTTCTTTAGTTACGTAGCGTGTATATACTGGCTAGGGTTGTCATCTATGTATATAGTTTGATTTGGTTAGCGTTCACGTCAAAAGTTACTTATACTTCAAAAATGTATAGGAATCTCATTTGGAGCAGAAAAATATGGAGTCTGTTATTCCGCATAATCGTCCTTGCCATACATTTTTCAATCATTATTGCGACAATCAATATTTTTTTAAAAGATAAAGTTGATCGTCTCATTCAAATGACCAAAGAAAAATTTCCTTGATAGTAATCATGTGAAAAAAAAAGTATCAGAGACCCCTTGTCGTATCACCATCATCATCCTGTCATCATCATCATTAATAAATTAGTAACTGTGTACGCGCTAAATTCAGAAATGGCTGATCCAACTTTAATACATTTGTCAGTAATGAAAAAAAGTTATATTGAAATCGGTAAACTAAAAAGTAAATATATAGACGTCGGAAAACAGTAAGTGCATAATTCCTTAAATTAACTCTTAAGCTCTTAGCCTTTTCCATATAATGATGTAATTCTTATGCGTTACATAAAATAATTACGCCCTTATTGTTTGCTGTTGTCGATATATAATTTAAAGAATGCTGTTTGCCACCGTCGGCTAAAT
>DWJZ01009790.1:0-10505 GCA_018249125.1 Asbolis capucinus
GGGGGGGAATCGAGCCCACGGGGAGCGGTGTAGCAGGCAGGTTCACTAAACAGTAGGCCAGCCGGCCTGGCAAGGTCATATAATTAATAACAATAATCCACTTTTATTATCTGTCTTTCTCTGTCCAGGCAGTGAGGCTGTGGAACTCATTACCAAACCATATAACAGAACTATTTCAGCAATTCCAAAACTATTAAAACAAAACGAACATATTCCAAAACTATTTCAAAATTTAAGAAACGCGTCAAAGATCTTTATTTATCTAATGTCAGTTAAAAGTATGTAAATATTTATTTTTATTAGATATTTATTATATATAATGTATTTATTTGTGTGTGTATGTTGAATTTATACAAGCAAGATATTCATTTAGTTTAAATTATGTAATTTTACACATCCGATTATTACTATTTATATAATTTTTTTTATTTCTACATCACCTATCCACTTGTGCGCTTTCTGGAAGACATTTCAACTAGGAATAAGAAGCGCATTTTTACAAATTTTCCTACGTGTCTTTTTTCTCTATGTTTTATGTATTGTGTATGTATTGTATTGTATTGTATTGTGTATATTTCTCTGTGTGTACAAATAAATAAATAATCTTCCCTCTTGATGTCAATAGTGTGTCAATGACAATCTTTTTCACCCAAAACATAAAAGAGAGAATACAAATTAATTGTTAAAATAAAATAAATTCGCATAACTAGGAAAGGCACCTTAGTCTTTCTAATTAAAAGATACCTTTTATTTCAAAATAACGACGCTGGAAAGCATAAACGCTGTGACCCTATACAGCAGGGGTTCTCAATCTTTTATAACCCGTGGCTCATTTACTAGTGTAGTATTTTGTCACGGCGCCCTGTCCTAGCTATTTGAAAAACTTAAGTTAAAGAACCATAATAATAGTAGGTTGGTTAGGGAGATCCGAACAAAAATTAAAACGTTCACAATATAATACTGAGTGTTTTATTAGGAAAGAATTGGAACAGATTATAACAAGAAAGTCACCAATATTTATTAATATATTTATAAACACAAGCTTGTCCCTTGTCATGAGCCGATCCTGAACGTAGTATCAGGTCATGCTTATCATAAAAATCATTGGAATTAAACCAGTATGCATGATTTCAGCTCCGTATGTAACAGGAAGTAGTTTAATTAAGCTTGCAACATTTGACCCTTGACAAACAAATAGACAAATAACACATACTTATATATAAACATACACTGATACAACTATACAAGATAGTGAAATGCTGCTAAAGGAAAAGTTTTTCAGTGCAATGAGTGTTGACCAAACATCATTGCCACCCAGGGTCATTAGAAATACCAGGCTGGAAGGAAGAGAAGGACTATCACGTGCCGAAAAGACTTAGAAAGTAGATAAGCTGTACATCGCAGAGGCAACTGGAGTTAATGACACTAACCGGCTCCTGATACACCGACAATATATCGCATCAGAACGAAGGACAGTTGAATATTGGGAAGGAGTACGACTAAAGTACGGGGAGAAAAGGGAAAAAAGTGGAATTGGCTTTACAGTCGTTAGGCGGCTGGCTGAAGATAGTGTAATCATATTATTTCACTTATATTTATATAACATACATACTAAAGCCTACACACCTACACACACATACATACATAGTTCCACACACAAACAACACACATACACATATGCATTGCGAGGTTATAACTACTCTAAATTAGTAGGTAAAAAAAATATATATGCATATTATTATTATAAATTGTAAATCCATAATTGGCTGTATGTTGTCTTTTCCATATGTCATGTCTTTTTTACTATTTAAGAGCTGTGGATTTTTTTAAAATAAAATAAAATAAAATATTAATTTTCAATATTATCAATGCTCAATATCTATAACACATTTGTAACTGGTCCCTGTTTATTCATGGTAGTTATATAAAAAAAAAAATGTCACTGAAAAAAATAGAACGCAGATTTTTAGAAACTTTACAGATTGTCTATGCATATGTGCATGATTATATCTGAGTTTACTGATGCGATTTTAAAAAAAACGTTGGTTTTAGAATACGTTTATTATTCAAACTACATATGCACAGCCCAAAATATTTAAACAATTCTATAGCTTTCGAAAAAACAAGTTCAGTCTTTAGGAGTCGCGAGCACAGTTGGCTTAAATTTTTTTTATTAATTTGGCAGGACAACGTCTGAAGGGTCAGCTAGTTCTGTATAAAATTATAAACTATAAAACCCAACATAAAACTTGGGGATCGAGCCATGAACCTCCGCTTCGATAGTCCGACCATTTCCCACAGAGCTGGCACGTGGCCAGCAATAAAATTGTCTTTTAAAAATAATTTATTTATTAACTATTATTAACTAAATACTATATTACAGAGAAACAGCGTTACTACTAATTACTACAAAGAAACAGCGTTAACATTATAATGATTTAGAAATGAAGTCGGAGATAGGAAAGAGAAATGTTTGAGGTTCAAGGATATTTATATATTCTGGAGTGGTGAAGGTAATGGGTAGAAGGGGAAGGAATGTTTATATAGTAATTTAGTTAACTAGCCTACTTATCATTAGTGTACATTGTTTACATTAGATTCTTATTTACTAAGCTTATATGTCTAAAGGTCAATAACAATAATATGGAGACATATACAGAGACATATACAGAACAATATACAGAGTATGATAGGATAAACAAATAGATATGAGGGCGTATGTAACAGAGCCACGTAGCTCTGACATGTGTCGAAATTCGTTAACACTTGAATCTACGCGACAGTAATAACTTTGATAAGTTACAACAAAATCCGTTTACGGTTTTTACGTGATGCACGTTCAAACGGACAGACAGATAATAATTATAAAAAAATGTTTCAAGAAACACGTTCTATATAGTTATTACAGTGCTAACTCAAAAAATTTTGAAAAAATTTTGAATGTACAGAAAAAATGCGCATTGAGTTTTACTCACGAAATAAAGAGAGAAGTGGAAATGTTTTATACACTTCGATTAGTATGAGTACCTGGCTAGCCAAAATAACACAAGTAAATAACTAATGACATTGTCTACCACTAAGAAATATAAACTTTTATTGGTTCTTAGTTTTGCCTTTCAAATAGTATAATAAACTCGTTATTTAATTTTGAAATTGAACCGTTAGGCCAACAGAGATAATTTGTAAATTCTATGACTTTTCTATCGTCTTAGTACGTTAATCAATTAGAAATATTATAATTTTTAAATGGTTTTATTCCCCGCTAGATGGATTGTCTGAACATAGTAAGCCATTCTCACTTATATAATATTGATATCACTCTCGATAAGATTGATATTGGCTTGCGCTTTGGTGGAATTAGTACTACTACTTAACGCCAGATGGATTAAATATAGCCCTAATTTGATTGACAAAATATGTCAAAAGGTTGTTTGTATCTACAAAATAAGATTAAAGTGATAGGTATAAGGTACATTTTTGTGTAAAACAAATAAACCAATCCTCGTGTTGTGCCTGTTGCTTTTACTGCGTTGTCGATGTATCATTGTATGATGGTGTTATTTATTTACTTCATCTTGGTTAACTTGGTTAGCATAATATATTGTAGCCTTTGATCGACATCTGTTGATTGGCTCACGTTCACAAAATTTTCGTTAAAGCAGTGATACGAATATAGTTGGATACATTGTTTGAATATATCATTTTATTGTCCAATGGTGAACCGTTTTTTTTTGGATTAACTGACACAAAAATTACTGTAATAAAAGAGCTAGCCTATTGAGGTCTTTTAGTGGCATATTTGTTGGATCATCATATATGAATTATTTTATATTTAAGAATTATTTTATAGTATTAGGGTGCGTTATTGCTATTAAAGCAACAATAGAATTCGAAAAATACTATCGGTGTCGATAAATTAATACCTACATCCCAGAATGAGTAGCAAAGAATGTTCTAGAAAATAATATTAGAGTAGGACTGCCGCTGCCAATTTAAAGAGAGCTTTATAACAAAGTAACTAAGAAACTTTTTGAACGTATAGAACTGTCTTTTGACAACTTGCTTTGTTGAATTTTAGTAATTTTAAAATAAATATAATAATGTATGGCAGAAAACACCTCAATTACATAAATAATTTGTTCTGCTATCATTTTTATACATAAAACTTGCGAAGTAAGGCACATTAACGGTATTTTACGAAAATTTTACTCCACGTAATCGACAACCGACGTATTACAGTGACATTTAAGCATTGAAACGTGAAAAATATGAAATGAGAGTAACTACTCGTATCGTCGGTCACCTTGATCCGCCCACATATCATATCCACTTATCTTTGTTATCCATGGTTTTACTATAGTACTTGTATGCAGATACATTATAAGCAATGTCATTTAATCGATCGTCTTTTGATAGAGGATGCTTGTATATTTTCTATTACAATACAATAGGAACTCGCCAATCGGTATACAGGTATCTATGCACAGGTTGTTGAGACGTCGATTCACGCCATTCGTGCGTGATGGAGCAGGGCGGAGCCGAGTTTAAATTCAGTGTTTCCTTCTCTAAATTGTGCTTTTGACGTTCCCGATGTCAGAAAAAATGGCAGGCTTGGTTTTCATACAGAATGAGGTAGAAGGGTGTCTATTATACTCTATGTCTATGATTATACACATACAGTAATTGAATTCTATGGTCAGTTGTCATGTGAACAGCTGTCAATGTCAGTATTTGAATGTATTTGTGAAGGGTGACATGTTTTTTTGTTAAATTTGAATGGTTTGAACGTAAATTTATACTTTAATTTTACGTTTCAATAATCAGAATCAAGATTCAATTTTTTGTTATGGAATGAGTATATGTAAGTATAAAAGAACTTATTTTGATAAATTCAGTATTTATATTGTATTTTTTTTTCTAGCCTCTTTGTACAGCGGTATCACACAAGCCGTGTGAGCCGTATCACACTACAATTTGTGAACGAACCTAAAGCGCGGGCATTCGCGACAAATGTTCGGAAAGTCTTCCGTATAAGTGTTATGGAATCGCTGCGAATACAGAGTGCCGCGATGTTCGACAGTCTTAGCTTTGCTCAAAGAAGGACGAAACGATATGCAGTTGCGCTAAAATTACGATGATATAATAACAACGAATGTTCCAAATAGAGCACGTACTGTGTATCGATTTACACATGAACAAGGAGACCTAAACATTTCGTAGTTTGATAGGATTAGCGTACATAAAATGATGTCCTATGCATTCCACTACTGAACATGGATATCTCAGAATTAAAGAGATCTAGGGCATACTCATTTAGACTCCTCCAATGCTGGTTAATTGACTTACTGCTCAGTATTGCAACCCATAACTGTCCCATTACTGGGCTTGTGTCTCCTCTCACAATAGGAGGTACAGGCCATACCTCCATACTGGTTGAATGCAGATAAGTAGACTTTACACACCTCTGAGAACTTTTTGGGGAATTCTATGGAGTTCAGGTTTTCCCACAATGTCTTCCGTCACTGAATCATATGATAACTTTTGAATCAAATACTAAAACGCACATAACTTATGCAGAGAGTCTGAATCCTTGTTTGAGAAAACTACAATTAAACCATTACGCTATCACTTAATGCTCATTCACAGCCACTACACTGCATTCAGGTCCCTATGTCATGCTTGCAAATAACTAAAGTGATTTACAACTCAAAACTTCTTTGCAGCAGTTGAACCTCATGAAAATGGCTAAATGGAAACTCTGTAGACACAAATATGGTACTGAAACATATGAATTTACTGAAGGTGATGAAATCACCATTGGAAGAGGTGTTCAGAACAAAATAAAACTATCAAGTTTAAATGTATCTCGTAAACACTGTGTCATACGTTTTAAAAAGGATGAAGCTCTAATTGAAGATTTGAAAGTAAGTCTATTCATCTTCATATAGAAGTATACATATATCAACATTTGTTTTGTTATGATTTTTAATATTGAAAACCCGACAGTCTAGTTAGTTACCTTCATTTTTTGTATTACCATCTAATCTCTATTTATAAATTGTATTATTGCGAAAATACAGGATGTGTATTATTATGATACAACCATCATCTATCGAGGAGGTATTCAAAGAAAAGTAATAATTGAGATTAATAATAAACACATTAAAATAGTGAATCACAACACTTGTCAGAATATTAAAATCAGAATAGCTATGTCCAATAATATTTCTTTTCCAAATGTATGTACGATCTTCAAATATTGGTTTTTTTACAGTCATCTCATAAAAAACTCCACAATATGCAGAAATTTAGCTGTTTATTTTAAATTATTCTTTCTATAACATTCAATTCATATTCATTTATTGAAGTTAATTGTGAGGTTATGTTATCTATTTTGCACAGACTCACAGAGGAAAATAAATACTGTAATACCATTATCCCTCTGAAGGAAAACACGTCACTGTTATTAAAATATGTTATCCTAATTTAAAATTATTTTAAATTTTATTAGTTATATATACTTGAGCTCTGACATTTAATACTCTGATAGTTTTTTCTTTTGTAAAATCAATACTACCTAAGTATGACAATAACATTTTCAATTTATACAGATACCTGAGAATATTACTTTTTGATTTATTTTCCAGAGTGCAAATGGAATATTTGTTGGGTTAAAAAAAATTTCGCCAAATATACCATTCTCATTGTCTAATAATGATATAATTGGATTGGGTTGGACTGATGGTGCTCCACTAGCCGAAGTAAATGATTCTGAAAAATTTATTTTTAAACTTATTAAAATAACAAATTTTTCTGATATGTCAATTAAGGACAGAATACAATACCAAAATGAAAATGACCTTCATGTTTCAATTCCCGAAATTACAAATAATTTGAAAACTATAGCATTGCCAACAATATCAAAACCCACTAAAATTCCATCTTTGAAGCGAAAATCAAATACAGAAACAGAAAAGAGCAATAAAGACGGTACAAATGGTGATATACACAATGAATCTCGTAAGTTTAATGAAAAAAAAATTAAGTATGATTTTGATCATGAGGGAATTAAAAAGGAACCCACTGAAAATGAAAATGAACAATTTGAAGCATATAATAGAAAACAAAAATTTTGTGATGATGATATAGTGATAATTGATAGTGATGACAGTGATTCAGAAAAATGGAGTGATAGATTATCTCAAAAATCGTTTCGTCAATCTTTGACAAAAAACTCGGAAGATGGTACACAAGATAGCTCCTATAGTCAACTAGAAGATGATTTTAAACTTATCAAAAACGAAATAGAACATAAGAATGAAGAGTTTAAAGAAGTATATGAAGATGATTTGTTCACCACATTACCTCAACCTGTAACTGATATATCGGAAGAAACAGATGATAACAAGCATTTATTACTTGAATCAAGAACTGTCTTCAATGAAAATTTGTTACCTGCAAATTCATTAAATATTAATGATAGTATACCTAATACTAAAATTGTAGATGTAGAAAATAAAGCAAATAAACATACTGAAAATCAAATGATGACTAAATTGACCAAAATTTATGATGACTGTCCTGAAAAATATAAAGAAATAAAGAAAAAAGAAGAAAGAAAGGAAAACTTATTACCTATTAAATCACCACCTATTAGTATGATTAATCATACACCTAACAACAAATCTATAGAAAATGATAATAATGTCTGTAATGATTCTTATAAGAAAACTGGAGATTTAAAATGTACTATATATGAAATTGACATAAAAACATCTCACGAGCCTAGAAGAACACAATTAACCAATCATAAATTCTCTCCTACTATAAAATCCGGCCACAACTTTACAGGTAAGTGTATAAAAAAATCAATCAGAGGCATTAAGCCTTGTCGATTCTATTTAATACAAAAACAATATGTTACTTAATAGATAATATTTTAGGTAAAATAAAAAAGAAAAAGGACTATAAAAAATCAAAATCATCTTCATCTAAAATACAAATAACAAATTCCCAAAAGGAGGAGCGTAAAAGAAAGTTGCGAAACATAGCTACAAAAGGCAAAGAAGAGAGTGAGCATTTAGATAACTCTATTTTACTCAGGAGTGAAGAATTTGTCCCTACTACATCAAAACAAAGTGCTAAAGTTACACCATTAAATAGAGGCACCTTTTTAATTGATTCAAAACCAATATCTAAGCCAACAAATAAAAAGAAAATTGAACAAAATTCCAAAATTACAAACACAGACAATAATAAAGAACATTATAATATCACTGAAAAGTCAATAATTAACAATGTAGCTAAAGACCACACGCCTTTAAATGATAAAAACAAGAAAATAAAAAAAGCTAAAAAGAAAAGCATTGAAGCGAAAGGTACAAACAACAGAACTATGTCTGCTGATTCGGTCACCCAAGAACAAATTAATGTTCCTGATATAGCAACGCACAGGAGACATTCTGATCACATCATTAAAGAACGTGACATTAAAAAGCATTCAGGGTCCATAAATAAACAAGGAAGTGAAAAGATTGTATCCAAAACTCTAATCGAAAAGTCGAACTCAAACATTCCGCAAATAAAACAGAAGGAAGATACATCATTACCAAAGTCAAATGTCAGTCACAAAAATGAATTGAATAACGTTAATACTATACTTATGAACAAAAACGAAGCTTCTGGTGATATAAAATTGCAGTATACGATACTAGACCACATTCCGAAAAAACAGCCAGTATTAGGGGCTTCCATTAAACCAGTGCTAAAATCTATAGCGGGAAATAAAAAACCCAACGGAGTATGTAGAAAGACAGTCAGATTCTCTGATATTGCTGAGGTTGTTCAATTTGAAATTGAACCAGGAAATCAAATGAAAGAGACAAGCACTATTAAGAATACGTTGCCAGCAAGCCATCACAGTACGCCAGTGATTTCATTGCATAGATTTACTTTAATAAAAATACTAGGATGGAATCCGCATTGGCTAAAAGAACAGAATACCGTCGATGTCAAGGTCAATCCACCACCCATTTTGGCCTACAACAAAGTGCCTTTAGCTATACCTCACACTTTTAGCAATCATGCTCAGTATGTGCAGTAAGTATCCTAGTAACATTAAATGCGAATAAATCTCTGTTTCTGTCTCCTCCATTTTTATGGAAAAGACAATTTACAGCCATAAGACCATCTAATGGCTACGTCAATTCAAATTACATTCCTCACATGGATGGGACATGGAAACATGAAAAGATGGATGGAACTTTGTAACTCCTTCACACAAAACCTAGCGAACAGATCTGAATGAAGACACAAAGATAGAATATAATGTGGAATAACACATAGACTTTTTATCAACGTATGTATACCACGCGGACGAAGCCGCGGGCGGAAACTAGGGACAGATAAACATTTTTGGGGTTTTATTTGCGATATATTAGTGTTGTGAATGTTGAAGCGTGTATTAAAATATATATATCTTTATAGAATAATCAGTGATTTACTTCTGATGGAAATTTGGGAATGTTTGACACAAGGATACGAAAGGACGCGTAATGAGAATAATGATCTATCAATGAGAATAGAGTCGCTTTCACCGGCCCCTCCGCAGAAACACGGTCTGGAGTTGATCAATATGAACGTTAACGGTGAGTTATGTCAATATTAAGTTTATTATTGTTGCACCAACAAAAGACAGAAGTACATTAAATTATTATTTGACTATAATTAATTTGTGAAGCGTTCATAGCCCGTTGGTTTGTTTCGTTGGTAGTCAATCGATATAGTTAAGCAACAGCGGGCGAAGTCGGTGAATGGGTGACCACTAATGGCAATATTTCATGAGCGCTTCCGTGCTTCGGAGGGCACGTAAAGCCTTCGATCCCGGTTGTTTCGTTATACAGCAATCGTTAAGCTACGTCTTCGGGCAATACAAAAACTTTTGGGCTGGGCACTAACCCCTCCACCAATCTATACTGGAGCAGCGGAATGGACTATGCTCTAGGCTTGGTCCATATGAGGAGAGACCTGTCCTCATTAATGGGCCACCAAATTGTTGGAGTACATAATTAATTTGTACAGATGAAGACTTCACTTTAAATTATTTGATTAAATTTAATGGCTGTTATTTCATCTCAACTCCCGCTACGAGCAGGGAAATGGAATAAAATCATACAAAAAGGGGTTCATTTCGAATGTTTTTTCTTTACATAAAATAAGTTAATGCTTGACATCGATCACTGAAGAAAGGTGGAGGTGATGTCTAAAATGTTAGGCGCACTAACTTAGTAAATGCCTATTCACTCTTCTCTTGAAGACTCCTATATCATTTGTGGACGGGAACAAATCATAACAAATGAAAACACAAATTTATTTTTATATTTACTGGACATTGTGCCTATCAGTTGTGTTTCCTTATCAGTTATGTGAAAAACATAGAGAACGTTGACATTGGTTAAGTATGTACATTTGTCATTAATGTATTCCTAGAACTTAAAATCAGATCC
>DWJZ01009791.1:0-10504 GCA_018249125.1 Asbolis capucinus
AAATAAATTTAAAAAAACAAAATTTGAGATCGGTCTTTTTTAAATTGTTATTTACAAGTTTTTATTTAACTTGCAGTGCATATTTGTATATCAGTATGTTAGTATATTTTTATATTAATTTGTTACGGGTCAAATCTTGCAAGCTTAATTAGATCCACTCCCTCTTACACTACAGAACTGAAATTTTTCATACACGTTCCATCCTGATGACAATGCATTTTTGTGCAAAGCATGACCTGATGTTCAGGATTGGCTCCAGACAAGGGAACTCCTCAACGGTTAACAATACAGTTATGAATTTTTTTGTATTTCATTATATTAAGACTATAATTAAAGCTTATGTTTTTAAATATTTTATTAAATCTTGTTATATGTATACATATATATAAATGATGATGTACATTATTTTCAGTTATCATCTGCCTCCTGGTAGCAGTAGCAGTATCTCCCTCCGTGGGAGACGATGACATCCAGGACATTTGTCCCTCCTTGTGGGCTCCAGTCTGCGGCTCCGATGGAGTCACCTACGCCAACCCTGCGTGCATGGCAGCTACAGACCCCAACCTTGAAATAGCATCCGAAGGAGAATGTCAATGAGAAATATGTTTTTCATATTTGTGACATTAAAAAATATTGTTATCATTTACGTATAAGAATTATGTATTAATATATGTATGTAAATATTTTTAAGAAATTGTTTTATTAACGCATTGAACTGTCTTGTAATTAAATTGTAATGTCGATGTAGTTAATGTATGTATATCCTTTTTTTCTTTTTTTTCATACATGTTTGTGACAGGTGGTCGTATCTATATGTCAGTTCTGCCACCAGTCACTCAGCGGGCGCACCTGTTAGGTCTGCTGATATTAATGTTTTAGCATTTTTCGTTTCGATGATAAACACTATACTACTTCATAAATTTATTAAGTTATTAAATATATTAATTTATTAAATTTATTAATTTATTAAATTCATTAATTTATTAAATTTATTAATTTATTAAATTTACGTACCGGCGGTGTGTTTACGTATTATAACAGTGTAGTGGGGTATACTCATATGTGTACTATTGGATAATTGGATAATTTATTAATTGAAGCCCAAAAAAAAGTTTAGTTTTTTATAAAACACAAATAGAAAAGAGTATATGAAATCGTTTGAATTCTTTAAAGTTCGAGCTAAACTGACATACAGCTATCGATAGACGACCGTCCTATTCTCTTAATTTTAAAAGCTCTTAAAGAACACTCGAGAAAGCTTTCGAGGGCGAAGTAACTTGTGAAATGCAATTTATTTTTATCCTTCACTCTCAATAAAGGTTTTCTTTTCACACATCTAACGATTCCTTCGAATTTCGAAATAATCATGCCTTCTTCAGTTTGGTTCCGGAACGAATAGTTTCGGGTTTGGACATCCAATCAGCCGTAACGGAAGCAGATCTTTTCGGTCTACCTTTTACTTGACCAGACCGGACCTTTTTTTCTTTTCAGTTTGAAATTCTCTAAGTATTCAAGAAGATAAAGAAATTTAATTTAATATCAAACAAGACAAGGAATGCTAACCAAATCAACATTAATAATCTTAGATTAACGATTTGAAAGTTGGAACCTGATTTCCAGTACTGCACACACGTCTAATTTTGAAAAAGTGATGTATGTAAATTAATTATCTGTAAAGGAAAACCTGTCTACCTAAAAGGTCCCCAAAAACCTGCCTCCCTGCCTGCCAAAGGGAAACCTGCCTGCCTAAATCTTCCCCAAAAAACTTACCTGCCTGCCTGCCGGCCAAAGGAATACCTTCCTACCTAAAAGTTCTCCAACGCGTGACGCCTGCCAATGCACACTTAGCGGGCATAGTACACCATAGCCTGTTCTCATCGTGAGAGAAAACACGTAGTAGGACAACTACGGGTTGGAGTGACGCCAAAACAGGATAAGTAATCACACATTTCTTCGATTACGAAATGGAAACATTCTAGTATATCTCGCTTATCCGCTTTCCCGTCAATCTTAAGCGTAACGTCGTTATCAGCTGCCGCAGCGCCGAGATTCCCTTGACTTATTTCTGACATAATATTATTTAAATTGGACATAAGCGACCGTTATCTCGGTCGTGAAATAAAACGGAGCGTTTTAGTAGCTCTGCCGCTCGTCTGCTAATACCAGTTATCTTACACAGATACCTATTATGGAACTGTACTTGAGTACGTCGTGGAATTAAACAAACTGCTTACTATATTTGTCTATCTGTGATTATAGAATTTGTTTAGAATTAGATTATAGAATCTTCTTATAATCTTATCCATTACTGAACACAGGTCTTACTTTATAAGGATGGATCTAGAATATTTTCCACCCTCCCTTTTTACATAATATATGTTAATGCTTGACTACAATCCCACGTTGATAAGTGGCGATATAGTCTTCGATGAGAAGCCCAACCCACATCAATTGGCCAATCCAAGTATCGGATTTTTATACTACCCGTAGGTAACTGTGATGGATGTTATTTAAAAAATTAATTTTTCTGCACAACTCCCAACGGCCATCTGATACCAAACTAAGCGTTAGCCTGTACTATGTTGATCAGACAACTAAATACATATAAATTTTAAATACATATATAGATATACATATACACCCAACCACATAAAACAAACATTCCTGCTTATCACATAAAAGTTTGACATGGGTGGGAATCGAACTCGCGACCTTTGATATAGCAGTCAGGTTGGCTAACCACTAAACCAACCTGTCTTTTAAACATTAAATAATAACAACAAAGAAACCCATGATTTTAGATACCTTTCGTAGCTCAAAAAATCTCAAGAACTAGTACTTGGGATATGTTGTTGGACAACTATCAGATTAAAAAAAATAAAGTGGATTATATCTTTCCATACATAATTATAATATGCATCATTTCATCCCACAGCATGTGTACACTCTGACGAACCAATTGAGGCTACAGCATCATCTGTTTTACCTCTCAACACTATAATATACAAGCTCCACTCGCCGAACGGTCTATTATTCATGCTTGGTTACTAATTATCTACTTTCTAGAATTATTTTTTTCTTATATTGTTTAGGCAATAAAACAAGATTATGGAACTATACGATTTCATAACTTAAAATATCCATGAAAAGGTTCTATATCTATCGATTTCTAGAAATAACCCCGTTAGTAGTATTAGTAAGGATTATTTAGAACACATTTTAAATTGTAATTATTTTTGGAGCGTTCATGGCCCGGTGGCTTGTTTCGATTCTAACCGATCGAAAAAGTTAAGCAACAGTAGGCGCAGTCGGTGGGAGAATGGGTTACCGCTAGTGGCAGAAATTTCATTAACGCTTCCGTGCTGGGCGCAGTCGTTCGGAGCACGTCAGTGGTCGGTCTCGTTTATTGTCGATCATTAAACCATGTCGGAGGCATCAGGCAAAAATCTTCCGACACTTGGCCACTAACACCTCCACCAATCCACCAAGGTCGGTAATGCGCCATCGATGTGTTCGAGCTAATCATTTTAAAGAGATTGGTGTTAAAAATGGCTACCATCAATGAAAGTAGGATGATCACAAATGCCCAGTGATTAAAATGACATGTCTTCAATAAATTTATCAAAACTCAGCACACGAAGAAAACAGCGGTTCAATTTAATTTATTTATTTATAAAAATAAAAAGTTAACAAATAATACCAGTAAATAAATAAATAACGAAGCACTGTACAAAATTATATTTACAAAACTAACTATTATTCGTAAAGAAGCTATAATGGAACTCCTAAATGATAAAGAGGAAGAAGTTGGAGCTGTTGCAGCATCAGTTATTTACCATTAACACAAATCGCAATATGAGAGTGAACGAGAGTACAGAAATTCATATCCAACATCCACAAAACATTTCAAAATAAATAAATTTTCGCAACGAGCCGTATCTATAAAAAGACTCCCAAGATACATCCACTCACTCGTTAACTCAGATGAATTTATCAAACTTGGTTCAGAGTTCAACAGAATATTGTGATTATCAAATGTCTGTTGACTGCACTAAACTCCCATTTTTGGAGATTCAGATCTCTCAATGACGTATTGTAGAATACTGCCAAGTTAAGAAGAGCTGCATGGCACTTGTGTATATTTTAAGCAGACTCCGATATTTTCTTCCGGACTGCGCTTGATTGTCGGAGGACCAAAGTGGATCGATACTGCGAATGGCGTGATGGAGCTGTCTACTCTGCACTGCGGGAAGCTGACCCCTGGACAGAAGGTGTTTCCACAGTGATGGGGGTCGCATACTCCTGGTGCGTTGATGGATGCACTCTGAAAGTAATTTTTTTATTGTTTAATTTGCACAACATCCTGCTAACGATATGAAGTTTTTTCATATAAAAAACACGAAAAAAGTCTCTCATAAGATTAAAAATCTAAATTCAGTTATAATAAAGTTTTGATAAGTCAACTAATTACGGTACCATCAAAGTCTCACCGCAACAAAGTACTCGTTCTCGCAGGGTATAGTAATCCTGTCGGTGCAGCGTTGTCTGCCGTAGCCGGTGAGACCAACGCCGTAGTTGCCGTAGCCGTAGTACCGGAACCGATCGTCCTCAGGGTTGGAGCTGGAGTAGTGCTGTGCGTACGGCGACCAGCGGCTCCAGAACGACCTCTGCTCCCACATCCAAGAGGGCCAGATATAGCTCCAGATCTACATGTCGTTAGTCACGTTATACTAGCTACAGGGTACGTACATGCTACAGCAAGGTCATCTGGATATGGTTATTTGATTTTTATTTTATTAGAGGTAATTAATTATTTAAAAAGGAATTGTAACACCTTGGAGAGGAAGAATTAAATAAAGATGTAGTGTTAAATGTAATGGATAGTAAGTAAGGGAGCTATATTAAAAAGTGAGTACTTAAATAAGTTATTCAATCTCAGAATTATAATATTTTAATAAGTGAGAAGGTTAAAATATTATTTTTAAATGCAAGTGAGAAATAAAAACATAAGATAGATAATATTGGCAGGGTTGCTTTGGGTATACAATTTACGCATATAGTAATAATAATTTGCTCTTAAGTATCAAATAAATGTATAATAGTTTTTCCTTCCAATTATATTATTCTCACCCTTGATATAAAACTCTGCTGTGCCGGTGGACTTTCCATCGGAGTCGGCATCTGTGGGTCCATCCCAGAACCCTCTTCTCCATCTTGTGTCTGAACATCATTTACTGGCATTATTTCTTCTGATGGCATCGTCTCTGTAAATATTAAAATAGTTACTGTTGTATGAAATATTACACAATTTTATTTTCAAAACTTTTGTTTACAGCACTATACCTAAACCACGATTTGAAAGGAAATAGAAACAAACTAATGCAATGTTAATAGCACAATTGAATGCAAAATTAATTTAAGCTTATAATAAACTCAAAAAATGGAATTACTCCTGGTGATTGAATGCAGGTTTCGCCTAGTAACAAAAACAAGTTACACCAGTAAGTAATAAAGTATTAAATTCACATAAAACCAATACACCAAGATAAAAACTCCAATTACTTTCCAGACGTACCGCTGCCAAACATAAAAGATATAAATAAATATCTAAGCGTAATACGTATCTAAATGTAGATTGTAATAAAATATTTTACGAGTGGAAAGAGGAATAGGTGCAAGGGATGCGAATTATAATTTATTATGGGAGTATAAATCTATTTTGCAAATGAGGTAACTGGAATACTTCGTCGCGTAAAACTGAAATTACGGTCCATAAATATTGCCGGCGACATTGCTTAGTTTACATGGAGCAACACCTTGTACCCTCTCGGTGATTTATGAATCAATAGCATGAATCAACAGTTCCACTCACATACATTTATGGCTATTAGGAAAATGTATTAGGCCGTGTACGTTAGTTGGTAACCCGAAACGAGATTCCAGATTAGATTTCTAACTGAGGTAGATATTTATGTAACAATTTCTTGGGTGATGGTATTTAGGATTTATGCCACCCACGCCAGGTAACCTAGGCAAATTATAAGCATGCAAATATTTAATTATTATTACTAGCTATTGTACCACTTTTCGAATCAAGTTATGGACTTTCAAGTACACTACATAAAAACTTCCTATTCTTACGGCTTTAGAGGCTGAATTTACATTTTCAAATGTTAAAACAAATTTGTATAAAGTTGAATCCACTGGTTCTGAATCCAATGTACGTTACTACTCAGTAGATGCTTATAATCTAATGTGAATAATTATATAAATTTTGAATTTATAACTACGGGATTCATCTTCATAAGGGACTTTTGAGCTTCCTGAAGATGGTAAAAATATAAGAAGAATTATTATTTAGTCAATTTCATGAGTATGAAATAGAACAAAAAAAATAAAAGTAACTTTACAAGTTTTAGAATGAAAAGAAAAAAATGTTGTGGATTGTATACCAGCTGGGTCTATGACCACCAGCGCTTGTCCCCCGGGACCGACTCTGAAGGAGCGACTGTCACAGGGCGAGTATCTTATAGAACAGGCGCCAACGTTCCGCCGTATGCACGCCTTGTACTCCTGGGAGGCGAGATGGCGGCCATTCACTGCGTAGTTGAAGGTTTTTATAGTACCTATAACAACATTATAGCAATACAGACATCTGTAGATGGCGCATAACGTTCTTCCTGCAGCCAAATTTCATGTACCTGTATTTAGTGAACTTAGAAAAAACAGCGGCCCTAATATTGAGCCTTGCGGCAGTAAAGTAAGATTTAGAAGTCTGTACAAAGTTAGTTGGATAAATAAATAAACTGGTTAAATAAATAAAGTTGTAAAATAAATAAGGTGTGGCGCGCAGCAGCTAGGTGAGCAGAGGAGGAGAGAGGATAGAAGAAGAGCGTAGAAAAGAGACGAGGAGAAGAGAAGCGCGTAAAAGAGATAAGAGAGGTGGTAATACGATTACTTCCGTAGAGTACAGTAGAGTAACTTTATTTTAGGTAATAAATTGATCAGATATTAAGAATTACGACGTTTATAAAAATGATTTCAAGATACGTCTGAGTATTTCGATAAGAATATGATCCTTCAATAATAATCTTAAATCATGTGTAACATGTAACACTATTCACTGACTAAGCAAACTGGGTGTTCAAAAGGAATACCAACGCCTTCAATATATTTCATCGCTAAAAGTTCTTTTATGTCGAAGTGACTCAAACAGACTTTTAATTTAAAATATTTCTATGGAAAGAGCAGAACTGTATTTCGATACCACATATAAGTGACTTGTATCACTAATTGTACGACTACCTAGCGAGGACTAATATATAACTTTTAGGTCAGTCAGAAAGTTAAAGAAAACTAGGAACAAATCTGGTAGATGTAATATTTGGATTCTGTTACAACTTCATCTCTTTCACCGTCTAACACTGCCAATCTTCTTTTGGGGCACTGGAACCGGATATCGTTGGTATATCTCGGGCCGGTTGGTATCTTCTGACTCCAGATTATTTTCATAAAGTCCTGCATTATTTTGTCTTTTCTTAACACATAAAATATTCACCAGAGGCCACATGAGTCTCTCAAGAAAATTGGAGGGCTATCTACAATCGTGGTAGCTTTTAAGATCCAGATTAGCCTTCAGCCTATCTGGGTGTCCACTGACTGTAACAGCAGCCTTCTAAACGATGACAATGACATGATACCAATGATAACTAATGACAGGATTTCCTTCCTCTCACCAGACGGCACTTGTTCTCCTGAATTAATATTGTGGGACAATGACGGCTGTGCTCATGACTCGGAACGGCTATTATAGTTTATCGAGATAGTCGCTCGCAGCCTCTCCTTCAATGTGACCACGGGCCAACTGCCTTGCCAGACCTCGTTCGCCTGTCCATATTATTTCGTCAGTAAATGAAATTGCTTTCAGATTTCAACAGGCGTAATAAATTTTATACATTTCAAACTTTGTAATTTGTACATTTCAATCTTTGGAATTTGTAAAGGTACTGAAAGAACTTTCGTAAATTAATTTGGTAATTAACTCTACTTGAATACTAATTATTATTAAAATTAGATATCTATCTTTTTAATTTAGTTGTAGTACGTTTCACTTTTGGTATTTCGTAACTTCTAAGTAGGTACTTTAAAAATTATAGCCCGATGGGCTTCTAAAATGACTTCTCAAATAATAATTCTTAAAAAAGGTGAAATATACTATACAAAAACATGGTGACATCCATTAAGAAGCCTCGTCTTTGTATCCTTCGGGATCCATATTTATTATGCCGAAAAATAATCGTTATTTTTTATTTATTTAAGAATAGAAACATAACCCATGCCAATGGGGAATTGTATGGAACTGTTGTATAATTTTTAATATAATAGTTATCTTAATTCTTCAAGTACATTTTTTTAAAAAACATTATATCTTAATTCATTAATTACTGACTAGACTTTGAAGAATACAAATGGAATACAAGCATATACACACAATTTTAATTAACATTGTTGTCGTATATGATTAACATATAAGCAGTAAATTTTCTTAGTAATAAATACATACGTGGCCAATTAATAATTTCCTTTTTTTAAATTGGTTAAAAACAAGTTATAATTACCATTATCACTGGTATAATACTGAAGGCAGTTGTGAGGCGCAGAGGTGGCGAGCGGCATCTGGGCGAGGCGGAGCAGCCAGAGACGAGGCATGTCTCCGCCTCGCATCCTGATCGACAGCTTCGTGGACTTGGTGCTAGGCAACTCACCCGCCTCCCGGGTCTCGCTGCCACTCGACAATGTGTAGTACACTGGAATTACATTAATGGCAACATTTCATATAGGTCCCATTCATATATAATGCGAAAGTTTGGGAGGTGAATGAATGTTTGTTACTCCTTCACCTAAAACCTACTAAACAGATCTGAATACAATTAGATACAAGAATAGATTATCGCCTGAAATAATACAAAAAGTTCTTTTTATTAACATATCATGCGGGTGAAGCCGCGGTCAAAAAATAAATATTAACTTGCGTCGATGAAAAAAATATTGATATTATATTGATAAAAAAAAATATGATGTCACATCTTGATGGTTTAATTAGAATGTGGATTCATATCCACACTTGGTGAGCTGGTGGAATCTAGCCTTTGTGCCACATACTGTACGAGGAAACCTGAGCCCAGCAGTGGGACAATAATGGGTAACGTCAATGAATATCCTAAGTTACCATGTTGTCCGTGATTCTGGCCACAAATGGTGAAGTTGTTGCGCCCCTGTCCCAACACCATGGCGTCTTCATCGCAGGCACCCGTTGTTCTGTTAGGCTGGCCCTGGGACAATCATACATACAATACATAGAATAAAATCGTTTTTATCATATCATAAAAATGCAATGTCATCAGGACTTGCAAGATTTGACCTTAACAAACCAACGAACTAACATACTAACATATACAAACAATAAAAAATTAAATAAAAGCTTGCAATAACTATTGCTGACGGATAGATGGAACCTTAAAAATGTTTATTAAAAATATTTAAATACACAAGCTTTAATTATAGATCCATAATACAAAATTCATACATTTCATAACTGTATTATTAACCGTTAAGTTCCCTTGTCTGAGCCAATCCTGAACGTAGTATCAGGTCATGCTTGTCATAAAAATGCATTGTCATCAGGATGAAAGCTTTATGCAAAATTTCACCTCCGCGGTGTAAAAGGAAGTAGGTCTAATTAAGCTTGCAAGATTTGACCCAAGACAAACAAATATACTAACATACTAATATACAAACATACACTGCAAGTTAAATAAAAGCTTGTAAAAAGCGATTATTTTAACGAATTTAATTAGCCATTAAAACTAAAGTCATTAAAACTGTTTTCGTTATCACATATGCAAAATAACCACTAAGCAGGCCATAAAAAGGAAGCCTCTGTGTACAAAAATATCCTTTTGTACAAAAAGTCTACAATATTATTATCCCCATACATTAAACCCTAACATTATAAGTAGCTTCTAAATAATTCATTTGTAGGGTACGGTGTTATGTAAAATGAGTTATGTTGTCTCCTTACACATATTAACGGTGAAACGGTGAAAACTAGGGGTGTTAATTTAGTTAGTATTTATTGAATAATCTTAAAAAACAGTGATAGCCTAGTTGCTCGGACAGGAGGTGCTGGGTTCAAATCCTGCACGCATTTCTAAGTTATACGCGTATCAGAAGTTGATTATCACTTGCTACGATAAAGGCATCGTGAGGACTTCTATCCTGTTTTCCATAAGAATTCTTAAATGTGTGAAGTCCAGCACTTGACCAGCGTGATGGGCTATGGTGTACCCACATGGTGAGTTATGGTGCAACCCACAGTTATGACGTTGATTGGATGGTGTAAACCTAGGTGTTATGATAGGTTAGGAGAGGCACCGGTGCGTTCATATGAGATCCCGGAGCCTCCCCATATGCGTCGGACGGCTGCCCGGGGGGGTTTTAGTGG
>DWJZ01009792.1:0-10503 GCA_018249125.1 Asbolis capucinus
AGAGAAATTTTTAGGCAACAACAAAGATCCTAACTACAAACAAATTGTAAAACAAATGTTAACAGCATTTCAAGCTTAAGGTTGCCTGATGAGTCTAAAAATATATTTTCTTTTTTCCCACCTTGACTATTTTCCAGGAAATTTAGGAGATGTAAATGAAGAGCAAGGTTTCATCAAGATATTAAGGAGATGGAAAAAAGATACCAGGGAAGATGATCAATGATGGCAGACTACTGTTGGACGCTTCACAGAGACCTTCCAGATGCTTTCTACGAGCGAAAATGTACCAAAAATAGTCTCAATGGAAAAATAAAATATGTTTACTGCTTAGTAATTAATGTGTTTTAAATAAAAAATAGGTCTTATTTTGCAATCATAAATATACGTTTTTTTTGTCTATTATCTCTTATTTCACAATGTGGACATGTTTAACATAGATACCTGGATTGTCTGAAAACGTGACGTACTATGACAAAAATAAAGACATTTTCCGATTCAGCACACCCAAAAATATAAGACTGGCACAAAAAAGTCAAAACAGCTCTCAAGTTTTTTTTTGCAGACTTGTGTAATTAACTTACGATACGCGCATATCTTTGAAAATTAGAGGTGCTCGCTGCATTTGAACCCGGGCCCTCCCGTTTGAGAGACCCATTTTCAAACCACTACGCTATCATTAATATTATTTATCACTTTACTTCGCTTTAAACTTTTAATTTTGATGTATACTTACAAAAGGTAACTTTAGTTCGTACCCATAACTTCAGGCAGTAAATTTCAATGCACACAAGCCACAAATTTCGGTGCTAACCGGTTTAAAGCGGTTTGAACTGGTTAAAGTTAGGCCATACTGGCGGTGTTCTTGTACACAATAGACCTGACGTGCTAGTCTATTTGCATATATCGATTTTATGTGAAATGTAGATTTAATTTCGTTTTAAGGTTTTTTTACAAAAAAGGGCCATATCACCAAATTAACCAATAAAACCATTATTTTATCAAATAGTTAAGCTTCCTATCTGTCTGTTTGTTTATCTATACAAATATATTAAACAAGAAAGATTTTATTGTTTGTTTGTTTGAGGAAAACAGACTCATAAATTACTTGGTCTCTCGCACCATCACAGCCCACTATTAAGCACGGGTTTCTTCTCTGAATGAGAAGGTTAAGGCCATAGTCCACCACGCTGGCCAAGTGCGGATTGGCAGACGTCACACACCTTTGAATTTCGCAAACTCCCCGGTATGCAGATTTCCTCACGATATTTTCCTTCGCCGTTATAGCGAACATTTAAATGCTTAAAACGCACATAACTCCTTAAAGTCAGAAGTGTGCGCCGTGGGATTCGAACCCGGACCCCCGAGTAGGAGGCCGAATTCTTAACCGCTAGGCTATCACTGCGTCAATTTCTATTTAATATACTCCGATACTTAACTAACTAACCACTCCACCAATCCGCAGTGGAACAACGTGGTGGAGTATGCTCTAGGTCTTAGTATGTGGAGAGACCTGTACAAGGCCATCGATGAGTTAAAGTCAAGGTCTTCCATGATCATCCAGTTACGAGACGAAGGGAACGATGAACCCTTTTGCCCTCCCACTCTTTCTATCATAGAACATATACCAAAACTCGTACAGGTCGTAAGGTTCGTACAGGTCGTATAAAATACAATCCCATCGAACTTACTAAAATCTATCTTGGAACAAATCCTACAGAATCCTTTACGAGCTAAGATTTTTAACATATAACTTTTCAATAGAAATAAGATTTAAAATAACTTTCAAACCCCAAAAATTCCTCCTGAACTAAATCTAGCAAGTTACATAGCATCATAAAAATTCCCATCGATCTACACATTACGTAATACATGAAGAATGCTAGCGCCCGCACCGTGCCATACACGCAGGAAACGCGAAGAAACATCAAAAAGTCTAATCAAAACATAACGACACCCCACACCCTAAAACTTTACCCCCGTCAATATTCTTAGTAGAATATAATCAATTCTTAGGAGAAAGAAACAGTCTCCGTGTATTGATAAATGAGGCTCCCTTCATATTTCCGCGTTGCCCCCTCGTGGGGGTTTTAAAGCCCCCCCAGGGGGGGTGTCTTAGGAACGTGCAAGATAGTAAGCAATAGGGCTGGGGCTAATGAACTTTCGAGTTTTTAGGGAGCGTCTTATAAGACGTTGAGTGTAGTTGCGACAAGGGATGGATGCGCCCCGTCCTCCAAATGTTAATGGAAGATGCTTAGTTTTACCCCTTCTGATAAGGCCCGAGTTGGAAAGTATTGAAGATAAAACAACCCGGGACCCTGCTCTAATATAAATGTATTTTACTGAGGTTATTTTATACAAGAGGAATTAACTTCGGTTAGTTTTAAACAAAACTCTTGGAATCTTATTTGAATTAAGAAAAGGGACTGATTTAAATCTAGTAAAAGAACATTAAAATCTTGATTGTTAACTATTAATAATTTTCTATTTGTTTCACAGATTGCTTCATCTGTTCATTAGAAATCGAAGTATCTAACGTAAATTTACCTTTAACAGTACTTAAAATGAAAGTAATATCGAATCTTCAGCATCACATGAGTTGCGGTGTTTTATTGACTATTTTAAAAATACATTTTATTGTCAAGGTCATTCAAACTCAAGGATTTAGAGCTACTGCGCCCAGGCATGTCTTGTTCCAAAACCATGAGCAAAAAGCTTAATATATAATAACTTCTAAAAAAATTATACGCAGAAAACTCAAAAATCCTTTATAATATTTCGGGAAAGAATTATTTCACAATATTTTGTATAAACTTAGCCATATTTATTTATTTCAATTTATAAATAAATAGGTTGCTTAGGCTATTATAAAAACACCTTTTGGATTCTAGTTATTTAAATTTTATATTAACTATGACACAGTGTGAATATTTTTAAAATCGTGTATGAAAACGAAAATATCCTTTGATCAAAAGAATATATTCCTTAATAAGCGAATACTGTAAGTATATTACATTACATATTTCAAAAATAAGAAATAACCGTTCGTTAAATCGTACGAAATCTTTAAGGAAACATTTTGCAAGTAACAAACTTGTAAGAAAAATAAAACACTATAATTAACGAAGAGGATCATTAGCCGGGGGCCAGCCCTGCTACGAGGCCTACGCCGTAGCACGTAGCGGGCTACGGCGTAGGCGCTAGTGCGCCCCCTCTTACACAACTTTTTAGTAAGAACCACGCGAAATGAGTGGATAAAACATAGGTAGCTTCACTCGAGCTTTTTATATTATTTTGAGCTTTTATTTTAAGCACACGTACAACTTTTGGTAAAGCTCTTATCCAGATGAATGGGCTTCGTACCGTAATACACACGCAGCGTACGGTGCTCAGTATGTTGATGAAAGCATTTTTAGTGAATGTAATTTTTACAATACTAAACAAAAATTGACTAGTTCTTTAAAGCTTTTCATGGAAACATCTGATGTTTTTAGAATATTATTCTGTTCACTATATTTAACGATGTGTAAGTATTTTCAAACACGATTCGATTTAATAAAAATATTATTCGTAAAAAAAATTACAAAAAATATACGTCACACGGAAATTTTATTTTTCCTAATTTAAATATAAGTCTAGCTAATTTATAATTTAATTTAATAAAAAAACAAAAGTTGTTTGTGAAAACAACCACAAAAAATATACGTAACATGGAAATTGGATTTTTATGAAATTTTATAAATAACTCATGCAAATTTATATTTTTCAAAAGCTAATTTTTCCCTTGAAAATAATTAGATTGTAATTTTATTCATTTTAATGAGTTTTAAATTTTATAAGCGTATCGATAGTCTCCTTATCATCACTATTATCAATTTCATCGTGAACTGTATAGTTCAATTTTATAATTATCATCATCACAATTATCATTATCATCAGCAACAACACAATTATCATGATAATTGTCATCTTTATCATCATCAAAATAATTATCAGCAATTACCTCAATGGCTTCTTACCTGATTTTATTAAAATATAATGGCGCCACGCTGCCCAACGTTTTATAGATCTCAATCACCCTTGAGTACAACCTGCAGTTTCTCTACGATATTTTCCTTCACTAAAGAATTATAATTAATCTCTAACAAACACATCATTGCCCACTGTCCCACTACTGGGCTTGGGTGTTCTCACAACATGAGGGGACAGGCGATAGGCTTCAAATCAGTTACGTATAACCCGAAATATTTTCTAAGTCAATTCAACGTAACAATCAATAACGAATGGAATCGAACCTCAGTCCGGCCTGGTGCCAGCCGCCCGCCGCCACCACCGCGCCCCCACGTCGTTCTTATTTTAAACAACTACGCTTATAATACATCCCGTTTCGCGACTAAATATCAGCGAATGTACCGGTATACTGCGACCGAACACTCTTGATACTTGAGCACATTTCTTGATTTATAACTTGCTTAGACCAGAAAATAAGTCGAAATTCTTTCTCAGTTTATTATGTTAAAATTTATGTACATATATTCGTAAAATAAATATCTTATATTCCATAATTGACAATATTTGTATTTAAGAAATATTTTATTCCGGATTTTACACCATATATTTTCAAGTGAAGCCTCTAAAAATATAAAATTAAGTACTAAACACTTCTCATTTTGAATAATAAGTAAATGCGCATACTAAAACAAGTAAACATACTAAAAAGACAAAAAAAATCCCGATTCGTAACATAAATAGTAACCATTCCTGTAATCCACGAGCATTTGTCACATCAGTAATCATTTCACGCCATCTAACATGACGGCGACGTTAAACTGATATACCCACGAACGAGCTCCGACATCGCACAGCTCAAGCGGACTCGGTCGCCGTACTTCCGCGTGCCGTATTTACAAGTATTGTAAGTATAGAATTATATATTTTATAACACCCCGGGCCACCCCCGCGCAAACTAAGTCTTTGCGCATCTTTCTATCCCCACCTTTTTGCCTTCTTCTTTTAAAACCACCCATCGTATGAACCCCTTTCCCCTTATTCGACTAATTTCGGGGTACGACTGGAGAATTATTTCTTGAGAGTACCCAGCCGAAGAAATTTGCGCTTTAAATCGACGGCGTAAAGTTTAAATGAGGTTAAGGCACTCCCAGTCTTGGGACTGTATCTTTTTACTTCGAAAACTAATTCGGAATTAGAAGACGGAAATAAGTGCTGGGAGCTCGCGTTGGAAATGCGACCGTATTCTTGTATACTGAATGTTGAATTTCGATTGACGTGTAGAGTAAAATTAGAACCGTTTCGTCAAAAATATGAAATTAAAATCTTCATACTAGCGAAAGAAGTTTTAGCATCTTTGTTTTAGAGAGAGATGGGTGAGGGTGCATTAGTCTCGCTCTCTCGTGGGAGGGGGGTGGGTAGTTTGGAGCAAAAAGCCTCGGTTCCTTGATCAATGTGAGTCGCATTCAAAATTAATCATAACTCGGTATTTTCAGTCTATTCCAGTCGGGCGGAGGGGGTATCGGATTCGTATTCTTAATGAAAATACAGCTCTTCCTGTTTACATTTCATAATAAATTGTCTTACTCTGGCGCTGGCGACTCAACGATAAAACTAATAAAAAAATTGGCTTCTTATCGTCTGTTCGTCTGTTATTCGGACCTGGGACATTCCAGAAGGTATACTCTTCAGGTATTCACTTCATTTTTCAGGTCAATTCATATAGGTTTTAAATTACGAACGTCAAATATATTCAATGTACCACCGTATTGGAAAGGTACAAATGAAGAGGAGAAGAAGCAGCGAAATAAACTCCTCAGCACATCTTTTGTAATAATATCTGACACTGACAAATTGGAACATGCTATTAGAGGAAGATGTGACTTATTTCTAAACTCATCCCCAACGTACGAAGCTTATAAGGCTGTTTCTAAAGCATTTTACAGTTACACTTAGATTTGTTTAGTGATTAGTTAATCGTGACGTATAGAATTTTTATACAGTCTTTACTAAAGAACGATTTGAGGAACCATTAAGGACTCTGTGTGCGGCAGTAATTTTTTTAGTTTAATATAATTTTTAAATTAGAATGAACTGACACATTTCATTATTATTTTTACAAGCTTTTATTTAACTTGCAGTGTTTGTCTGTATGTTAGTATGTTTGTATATTTGTTTGTTACGAGTCAAATCTTGCAAGCTTAATTAGACCCACTTCCTCTTACACTACGGAACGGAAATTTTGCATAAAATTTTCATCTTGATGACAATGCGATTTTATGACACCCATGACCTGATACTGCGTTCAGGATTGACTCCAGACAAGGGAACTCCTCAACGGTTAACAATACAGTTATGAAAATTTGTGTTTCTTTGTATTATGGATTATAATTAAAGCTTGTTTTTTATATATTTAATAAACCTTGATTCATAATAACAAATAATGAATACATCAATGATACGTTGATTTCATATGCTGATTTATCTGATGATATACCATAAACAGTTAGCCTAACAGCTTGTATGTTAGCTCGAACGGAGGTCTTGGGTTCAAACTCCCCGCACCTCTGATTTTCAAAATATCATGTTCGTCACTTGATTCGGTGAAGGAAAACGTGAGGAAACCTGCACTCCTGTTCTCCATAAAGTTCTCGAGTGTACATGGACAGTGGCCTGTACCCCTCACATTGTGAGTGGAGATATTTTAATTATGAGTTACAATAATTCTGATTATTTTTTAAATCTTTTTAACGGGTTACTCACGTTATTTATACCGATATTTCGATCCAGTTGCATGGGCCATGGTCACGGCAAGACATTTTTAAAAATGTTTACTGTCCACGATAATGAAAGTTAAAAATCATATGTTTATTTTATAGTTCAACGCACATAATTCTAAAAGAATTGTTTAGCTTAATAATATCAAATAATTAGAATTCTTGTCTTGTAGGCGTTTTCAAGCAAAAGAGAGAACTTATATAAATGGATATATTAAAATTCTAGTGGCTCTCAAATCCTTAACAGTTAAATAGTAATAAAATATGTTTATTGCCAAAAACATACTTAGAAATTAGACAACATGAATCTTTAGGTAGGCAATAGGGCCAGGGACTCGGCTAATGCTGACAAGAGGCTGTGGTCTTTAGCAGTGCTGATTTTCAGACGACCCTTTTTCAAGGATGTGGTTGAATTGCGAGGACTCTCCAACTTAGCCAACTGATTAAAATTATTTAAAATTGAGAAAACGAAAAGAAAACAAAATCTTGAATTTTAACATTATTGCGTTTCTAAGGTATAAATATACTGGTAGTACAAACAGTTCAAGTCGCTTCCGTGCCTCATAGGGCTCGTAATCCTATCAGTCCTGTCGGAGTTCTTCGGGTGACTTAAAAGCTTCCAATACCTAGTTTAGCCACTAAACTCTCCCTAATTCACTCTTGAGTAGTATCCGTGCCTGATAGGGTACGTACCTTCAAGCTATTTAAAAGCATCCGATGCTTGGTTTAGCTAACCTCTCCATCAAACCATTTTAGAGGAACAAAATGGAGTATACGCTAGACCTCCTCAGTAATGAGGAGAAATACGTGCTTAATAATGGGATAGAGTGAAACCAATTTGAACAGGATACTGGGAGCATTAAATATTTCTATAAATTTGCTGTTTAGGATTAGCCGACAAATGAGCAAACAGACTGCATGATGTTAAATTAAAATCGCATCAGAAAAGCGACCGTCCTATTGGTCTAGTGGTTAGTAAACCTGACTACTAGGCCGGAGGTCGTGGGTTCGATCCCCATCTAGAACAATCTCGTCTGTGATGAGCAGGAATGTTTGTTTTGTGTCTGGGTGTAATTGAATATTTGACTATTTACCTAGTTTACGCTCGTGGCTTCGCTCACGTGCTAGGTATGTTGATAAAGAATAGCCTTTGTATCTAGATTATACTCTATCTCTACGCCAAATTTCATCCAGTTCGGTTCAGTAGTTTTTTCGTGAAGGAGTAATAAACTTACTCACAAACTTTCCCTATAATATTAGTAGAATTATTATTTTAATACCAAAGGCAAGACCGATATGTTGTCGACCAAGATATAAGAGCTGTGTCTCAAGACCAGCTCTCAAGACCGGAACACGACGAGTCGTTCGACGAGAGGGCGAGGGTGAAAGGGGGTTGAAATTGAAATTCTGAGATTTTAACTAGGGTTTACCCGCGGCTCCGTCCGCGTGTGTCGATAGAAAGTGGTGGAATCAATAATCTATCTCCGTGCCAAGTTTAATTGTGATCCGTTCAGTAATATTTGTGTGAAGGAGTAACGTAACGTAACGTTATCCATCCATAAGTCCATACATCCTAACAAAGTTTCATATTTGCAATGTTAGTTGGATTATATAGTATCATATAGTTATGAAGGCTATATAGGTCTATATAAAACCCAGTGTAGTGATAGCGTATTCCGTATGGAGTCTCTCTTCACACTGAGGACCTAGACTCCACGCTGCTGCAACGTGGACTGGTGAAGAGTTTAGTGGCAAACCCAAGTATCGGAAGTTAATATGTCAGCCGAAGACATGGCTTGATGATAAAAACCGGCAGCTGTCTTACGTGCCCTGTGAAACACGGAAGCGTTGAAATGTTTGCCACTAGCAGTCACAAATCGAAACAGGCGTCGCTGCTCTTGTCTCATCTTAAATGAGTGTAGCGCCATCTAACTTCCTAATTGCCAGGAACTGTGTTTGTGGAACATTTTTTTGGCAAATGTTAAAGAGGGAGTGGCTTGGCTCAGTGGCGCCCGCATGTCACTTATATTAGGAACAATTTCAAACTGACTATCTTGTTCGTCTAGTGGTTAGTTAAAACATTGTAAAATTTTAACTTCAATAAAAACTAAGCTGGACGTCGTGGATTCGATTCCCACCCTAAACAAACTTGTCTGTGATGAACAGGAATGTGTCTGGGTGTAATATTTAAAACTATGTATGTTTATCAGGTTGTTTGTATGTGAGTTTAGATGTGTGAGAGTTGTCCCGAGATTATTATTTATTTAACTCTGTCTGTCTGTCCGTGCATCTGTGACCAGTAACCGGGGCATGCGCGGTACAATAGTTAAAGTACGATCTTCGTGTCTGGATAAAGACGACGCATATTCATTTCCGAATCTATTTGGATGGAAATCATCCCTTGTCTGTTTTAGAGTTGATTTGCGACACAAAATATTTTAGCGATACCGAAAAAATATATCGTGAGTACCTGTTATAATGAATATATATACATATATCTCTCGGCGCGATACCGAAAACATATATCGTGAGTACCTGTTATAATGAATTTAGTTAAGTCTGAAAAATAATTAGTACAAATCCTAGTAATATTATAAATTCGATAGTTTGTGAAGTTATTTGGATGTTTGTCTTTCACGTGGTAACCGGAAACTGTCTAAGAGCTATTTACCAAATTTTATAGTTGACATATTTAGAAAACAAGGTTTATTAAATGTATTTAAAAACACAAGCTTTAATTATAGACCCCTAATCCAAAGAAAAACATAAATTTTCATAAATGTATTGTTAACCGTTGAAGAGTTCCTTTGTCTGGAGCCAATCCTGAACATAGTATCAGGTCATGCTTGTAATAAAAATGCATTGTCCTTGGAACTGAAGCAGTATGCAAAATTTGAGCTCCGTAGTGTTAGAAGGAATGGGTCTAATAAAGCATACAAGAATTGACCCGTAACAATATAATATAGAAAAATACTAACATACTAATATACAAACATACACTGCAAGTTAAATAAAAGTTATAAGTTCTTGTAAAGAGTTATAAATTCTATTAGAATTTTTAGCGTCTATTTATTTTGTACGAAAATCAGTTAAACTTACGAAATTTTGTCTACATTTAAATAAAACAAAGATAAATCTGACGTAAATTTAGGAGAAAGAATATGCAAAGATAGGTTCAGGCAAATTTCTTAGTTCAGTCTAAAATCCATATCAATTCTAATATTATAAATGTAAAAGTGTATGTTTGTCTGTCTTTAGCGTCGAAACAGAACGACGGATTGACGTGGTTTTTATGTGGAGATATGTAGTTTATGGTCTGGGGATTGACATAGGCTACTTTTTAACCTTGGTACCACACGAGCGGAACCGCCGACAAACCCTAGTTACGAATATGTTAATTAAGCAACTGAATTATATAGCAAAAATATCTAATATGTATGTCAAAAACTGTTTAAATGAAATGAAAAGTATTTATATCGTTTTAGGAACCAATAGCTCAAATAACTAAAAACTCATTTTTAACAAAATAAAATCCCTACATCAATTAAGTGCAATAACAAAAAAATTCAAAAAATTGCATAAAAAAGAAATATTCGAGAGAAATGCCTACCCATCATAAGCTTTATAATAACACAAACTTTACTTCTGTCTGTCTGTGTGTTTCCATGTATTATTTCTAAACACAATCGTAGAAAAAATACATCAACAATATATATATTAT
>DWJZ01009793.1:0-10503 GCA_018249125.1 Asbolis capucinus
TTTCGACTATAAAGCTAAGTGATGTCCAACAGCTTAAATCGATATCTACGATTAAGTCCGCGACACTATCTGTTACAGTTATATAACCTCGAAGGCCTCGCCAGTTTGTAATTTTCAATAGCAATAATGTTTAGAAATATAAAATAACTTATACTGTTATTCACTCTCAATTATATTTCTAATCCTTACTAATATTACATGTCAAAGTTCTGTAACGTTTTGACGTCTAAACCAGTAAGCCGAGCCACGTGCGCGTAGTGTGGAGGCACCGCTAGACTCAAACATCGTTTGATCATTCTAATCAAGACGATTTCGTATTCTTTCACGTCTACACTGTTTCACAAACAGAGGTGTGGTACAAAACATATGCGGAAGAGATTCTATTAAATTTTAAAGTTAACATTTTTTTTGTTTTTCTATGTGCTTTATATTTAAATTATGGCATTTCTGTTGTTTGTAATGGACTTCTATTTTGGACCAGCTGTGACGGCGACATTGTTTGCGTGAAATTTAACAAAAAAGTTATTGTCCTGTCCGCAGATATTTCGATAACTTATATTTTATAATTATTATCTGCCATTGAAAGTCCCATCATAATCGATCCAGCCGTCCTAAAGATTGGCTAGAGCAAACAGACAGGCAGACAAAAATGTTATTTTCGTACATGTACCGTGTATATAAACATAATATGTAGTTAGTAAAAACGGTTATTTTTATATTACAACCAGACAATCCAATTTCATTCATTTGTATAGATTTTAACACATCATTATGGTCAAATAGTAGTCATATCGGCATAAAAACTTCCGATGCTTGGGTTGGGCTGTAACTATATACCATCCAGCCTATTCTCCGGGATCTAGAACTCCTCAGCAACGAGGAGAAACCAGTGTTCTTTAGTGGGTCATAATGGTTGCAGCCAACCAGATTTTATATTTCATTGTTAATTAATATTTCATGTGCGTGTAATGTCACGGCCTGTTTGGTCTATAATTTATTAGGTGTAGTAAATCAATTCTAACCGAATTAAATAAATTATTTTTGGGTTTATCCCAGGACGAGTTATTAGATTAACGTTACATCAATAGTTCTATTTGTTTTAGGTTCGACAAAATAATCAATGAGACCCATAATTGTCCCACTGCTGGGCTTGGGTCGATACATAATACGATACAAAACATTTCTGAAGGATAACGTATCTTCTTATGAAAGTTGAGTTTTTTACGTGAAGATTTTTTTCACATTACCAATGACGAATGACTTATCTAACATTAAGGTTACAAAAACCAATAATAAAAGGATTCAATTGTTGATAAAAAGTAGTGTATACATTATTCCAGAGTATAATCTATATCTGTGCTAAATTTCATACAAATGTGTCTTTGCGTGACGGAGTCACAAAGATCCATTCATTCATCATCACAAACTTTCTCATATTTAATATTATTTCTCATGTCATGATGAGTATCAAGAGCTTATACCTTGGAGCTCAGGTCGCAGCAAGCTACAGTGATTTGTGTGGTTCACAAGAAACGAATGGAATGGAGAATGAGACCGCTCCGTGTTCCGGTCTCCTGCTTTGTTCTTATTCCGCTGACGTGCCCAATTGTGGCAGCCTCTCAATATGCTTCGGAAGATACTGAAATAGTTCCCAAACACTTTCGTAAAGGGAGTTATGGACGAGGAGTTGGCTGGCTTGGTCCAGTTGTAGGTGAACTCGACTGCTAGGTGGCGCTGGGTTCGATTCCCACCCAGAACAAAATTTTGTGTCATGAGCGTGAATGTTTGTTGGTGAATGGGTGTAATAAAAATATCTATATAAGTATTTATTAATATTTAATTTATTTATTTATTCCTTTATACACACACATGATGTGTGTGTTTATCAGTTATCTGATTGCTATACTACAAGCTATAGCTTAGTTTCGGCTACAATAGATCCGCTATGGTCCCAGTGGCTTTTGGGTGTATGTCCCATACCCATCTCTTCAAATAATAATGCTTAGTTTGGAATCAGGTGCTCGTGTGAGTTGTCCTGAGATATTTATTGTTATTTATTTATTTAGGAGTTGTATCTCAATACTTGACACAAAAATAAGTCTTTAGTTTAGGTTAAGGACAGTCCTGATAAAGATCGGATCAAGTATTTGTTGTCTGTAAACTTTTGACAGATTTCCTAGCTGAATAAATAAACGTTTAAAACATACGAGTACCTCCCTATTATGGCAGATATCCTGTCTCGAGTGACATTGGAAACGCAGGTAATAAAATAGAGAAAATAATATTAATGACGTCACAAAATTGTTTTATCCCAGGAATCGAAATCAAGACTTCAGGAATTCTCATTTTGTAGGAGGAATCACCAAGTACGTCTGACAAAAATGTCATTAGTTTTAACATCACGGGTTTTATTAATCACTAGCTGTACCCGGCGCGTGTTGGTACTCATTAACCATGCGTCCAATCGATATCATTTAGATACCTACCTTTTCCAGAGAATGTTCCAGAGAATGAATAAAGTTGCTAAAAATATCAGTGGTCTTTGTCCTACCATTTCAGGGTCTGTAAATGACAAAAAAACATACTCACAAACAAACAAACATTGATTTTTCATGAAATAGATTACTCATATAAATATAAATAAATAAATCTAAGTTAGAAATATATAGTAATTGGTATTACTCAGGGAATCAGTAGAATTTTTTGTAACCTTGAGTTATAAGTGGCTAAAAGTTTCCTATATTTGGGTCAGCCATAAATTCATTTACGATCATATCGTGATGGAAGCAAGTCCATATAACCGCGTCATACTTCTTAAAGATGGAAGAAAATTCGTGCGTTTCTGGCGTCGCCAACCTTTTTAGGGTTTCGTAGTCAACTAGGTGAGGTAGTTACGACTTAGTGGTGTAATCTAAGGGCTTATAGTCCTTTTAAGGGATTAAAATAAGGAACAAAAAGGGTATTTATTGTATCAATGTATATGTATATTAATGACAGGGATGGTTAGAAGTAATTGACATCCGTAATTGGTTCCACCTACGTGTACACACACACACACACAATAAACTAGCTTTATACTGTGACTACTCCGCGTGGTTCAGATTGTGTTTTTAATATATTCTAATAATCTTTATTTTTTTCTTTAAATTAACTTTTTCTGTCTAAAAGTGTAGTTTCAAGAAATAAAGCTGAGTGTTGAATGTAAAGCTTTTTAGTTTTGTGTATAAGCTGTCTTTGTTGAGTTATGTTGTGTTAAGGTGTAACGTAACGTAAATATATGCCTAAAAATATTTTTGTTCGTTTCTTTAATTTTTCGCCAGTTTCAAAATTGGGCGTATGTTTCGATAGGTCAACACAGGTATAGTCCACTGCCTAGAGTGTTGATACATACATTTGTATGTGTCGTTATAATTCAACGATAACATGCAATGCCTGATGTTAAAATAGTATGAACGGCCGCTATAATTAGCGCCCGCGACAATAAAATTTAGAATGTCACTGGACATTCAATACATAAAGTACATAATTTAGCCTTTATTATTGTCTGTATTCTACAGAATACATTTTAGAGTGTGCAAGAACTACACGATTTAATTCCCCCGTCGCCATTCCATCATCGAACGAGTGGACGCACGGCGGATATGTATCGCTCCGTCGGAAACATTCCGCTAGTACGAACATCGTGCTTTGCGTCCTCTTTCATTAAGCGTACCGCAAAGAACTGGAATAAGTTGCCAACGTCAGTGTTCCCGTTTAATTACAATGTGTCAAGTGAAAAGTGAATAGGCCATTACTAAACCATCTAAAACCTCGCCGCTTATCAGATGGGATGGTAGTCAAGCACCAATTTATAGAAAGTAAAAACACAAAGGGAATAAGGTTAACTTACAAAAAAGTAGATCAAAATCAATTCTTCTGCTTGAGAGCTACAGCAGAAAGCTACAGACACAGGACAACACAATAAACCCAAACATATACATACATACATGTGTGTACAACATGAAGTTTAAAACCAACCACCGATAAAAACAAACTGCGACCAAGTAAAATGTTAAGTTTAAAGTCCCAAAACGATTTAGCTAACGGCAGCGCAGGGCGCTGCTGCCCTGCTGCCGAGGTGAAAGCAATTCTCATTCTCCTTTCAAATCCATAAAATATACCGACCTGGAACGTTTTACGGCAGGCTGTCACATTAATGTCACTGATACGGGCAATCCGCCATATTTGTTCCACAGTTCGATGTAATAAAACAGAACTCATGGGTAATGTATGAAACTTGAACACATTAATTGGTTCGTATTACATTTATAAAATATATTGAAATTGTTGCCTTTGAAGTACTCGGTATTGTTTTAATATCTACATATGTAAGACTAGGATCCGCCCGCGGCTTCGCCTGCGTGGAATGTGGATTAGAAGTAGTGTATGTATTATTCCAGGCTATAATCTATTTCAGTGCCAAATTTCATTCAGATCTGAGCACTTTTTGAGTGAATATAACAGTAAAATTGTTGCTAACTGTAATCCGACAGCCCTATTTTAAGCGAGATTATATTGCAGTTCATGGAAATATATATTTATCTTAATTTGACTGCAAATACGAGTAAGCTATATATTGATATTGCCATATTAAGAATCCTTGGGAATCCTAGAACTTATGTGTGATGTAATATTATAACCGTATTGTTTAATACTACATTCAAAGTCAAATAATGTCGTTACTCGAGGTTTTTACTCAAGGTTTACTGAGGTGAAACTCTCAGGATTTATGATTTCAACGTAGACGTGAAATTTGAAGAAAATTGGCGAACTGTAATGAATATTTATCGAAACACGCAACACGCGAGGTGACGGGACTACGGGACGGCGGGACAACGTCATGGCTGAATGAGATCACGGGACGGAAAACGATTCGATTACGAAAACTATTGAGAATTGATTCGATTCCAGCCGACGTCGGAAGCAATTTGTTGCTTTGCTCGTCATACCAATAATAATAATTTATGTAATTTGATCAGAGGACTTATAAGATTACAACAGACGCTGAGAAGTCAGAGTATAAAAGTGAACGTGAGGCACTGTGTCGCGAGTCGATAACGTTATTTTGCAGTCGTTAAATCTTGTCGGCGTCCTTCCTTCCGGTGGTTGACAGAAACCTCTCCAAGTCACGGAGCCTGATCAGAGATAAATAAACAAACTTTACCTGTCATATAATAAATTTTATCATTAAAAACACCGACTTCCAGTAATACAATGAAACAATCATTGTCAACGTGGTCGCAACCATTTGAATTCGTATTATTAAAGATAACTCAAAAACTAACCGTCAGATGTCGCTCAAAATACAAGTGTGTGGAAAGAGTACGTGAATCGTTAAGCTTTCAATTCAAGCTTTTGAATAAAGAAAGAATAATCAAAATCGGTAAACTCAATAAAAAGTTATGAACGAACATTGAGAAAAAGAAAAAAGCTAATAACTCAAAAACACTTGTCAGGTGTCGCTGAAAATAAAATGGGACTACATCGCAAAACCAGCTTTCGATCAAAAAAAATATTAAAATCGGTCCACTCAATAAAAAATTCTGAGGTTATATATATACACATATACAAAAGAAACACACGAATAGAGTACCTCCTCCTTTTTCGAAGTCGGTAAAAAATTAATGCCAGTCGAAATTTAATCTTAAGATCTTGCACTTTATATCAACTAAGCTATGAAATTAACCTTGTTAATTTAAAACAAATCAACTTATAAATCTGCAAGGATTCACTGGCACATAATGTTAGAACAAAGATATATTATGTTTGTTTGTTTCAGGAGAATCTATTCCGAAACTAGTGCGCCGATTTAAAAATGCTTTTACCATTAGAACCCTTTATTATCCCTGATGGACATCGCCCATTAAATATATTCAGCGACGTTAGGGGCCCGTATGAAAACTTCGATAATAAATAAATATATTTGGACAACTCTCACACGGCCACCCGACCGCACAGTAAGCGTTAGCTTGTACTATGGTGGCAGATAACTGATAAACATAAATATATACTTTTAAATACATTCCTGCACATCACAGAAAAGTTTGACCTGGGTGGGAATCGAACCCACGACCTTCGGTATAGCAGTGTAGTAGTATACCAATAGACCAACTGGCCTGTCAATGTAACGCAACGTGTGAAAAATCACTTAAATTTTAGCAAAGCAAAGCAGAAATTGACGTAGCAAAGTGACGTACGAACAGTTTTACATAGGACATCAATATCTACAATTAAGTCTGCGACACCTACATCTGGCTGTTACAGTTGTCACAATAACTACTTTTTATACTGATTCCGGAGCGAAGCGAGGACAGTTTCTAATAGTAATAAGTAATAGTAATAGGTAAATATGAATCCACTGTAGGTCATCAATACGCAACTAGCGCGGCCGGGCCGACTACCCACATTTTAAATATTGATTCAAATATTATCACGCCGCCCGACACTCGAGTTCATTCCCACTCCGATCTCTCGCATTTGGCCAGAACAGCAGACTCAGGAACGATCTCGTAAATACGAATTCCAGAGACACGCCACAGTTCAGATATGAAATCCAATAGGCGTTGGATATTATGGAGGTAGGAGGATTTACTGCGGTCGCCGAGCATCGGACCCCAGCGACATCTGCCGACTACACCCGAACACCGGCTCCCACATTAATTTTGTCATTGTCTAATACCTCGATCACATCGCTCAGTACATTCGTTAGATACTAAGTAAGTGGTTAGTTAGGTAACTGCAAATTAACTGCGTTTCTTGCCGCGTAATATTATTAATTTTCGTAAGGTAGGGGTAAGTTTGTGAGGGTGGTTGTATGCATGTTTGTTACTCTTTAACGCCAAAACTACTTAACAAATCTGAATGAAATTTGGCACACAGGTAGATTAAAGTCTGGAATAACACATAGGTTACTTTTTATGAACACACACACACACACACACAAATCCTCATATTATTGGTTTTTGTTACCTTTTAGTACCTTTCTATAGGATACACGTTGGAGTGTGCGCAGGAATTACATGAGTCATCCCCTCATCCCCGTTCCACCATCGAACGAGCCGACGCACGGCAGATATCCATCCCTTCGTTGTACACACACCGCCCGTACGAACGTCGCGTTCGCTTCGTCCTTTATCATTTGTACCGCGAAGGAGTGGAATAAGTTACCCGTGTTGGTATTCTCGTTTGATTATAACGTAAATGTCTTCAAGTCAAGAGTGAATAGGTTTTTATTAAGTTAGTGCGCTGTACCATCAAAGACTATGTCGCCACTTACCATCGGGTGGTTTCGTAGTCAAACGCTAGCTTATTGATATAAAAAAAATGCGAAAGTTTGTGGGGACGGATGGATGGATGTACATTTATCAACTTACCATGCAGGGGTAGCCTGGGGCGGAAACTAGTCATAAAATAAAATATTAACAATTTATTTTAATCTTTATTGTTAACCAAATTCTCTTAAAAATGGTATATTGTGAGCTCGCAATCTGTCAGGCCGGGGACCCCGCCAGGCCAAGAGAGCATGGCATGTTGCCAGTTACCACCCTATAGCTACGCCACTAAGATCCTCTCGAATAAGGCCAAGGAATATGAAAACAGTTCCAATCGGCCGACAGCTCGTCATTGGCAAGTCGCGTCACGTATCTGCTCGGACATCGTTAATGCCCTGCCAGCTGCCGCTCCACTGAATCACCTCCGTAATGCTCCTTTATCATGCCACAAGCAGAATAACAGCAGTAGAAATAGTCGACTTATCCTTCATTAGCTGTGCGCCACAGTTTCACTCGCGTTAATTTGAAGAATACGCGTCCAAAAATTTTTTCTCTCGTTTTACATTTCTTATTAGTGCTCAGCTCCTATTGCAGTATTACTATCCCGCAGGACGATTCAGTCTGTAGTCTTCCTCAGTGAATGGACTATCCAATACAAAAAGGATTTTTCAATTCGAACCAGTGGTTTCTGCAGCGATTGCAAAAAAAACAAACAAACATACTCTTCACCTTTATAATATTAGTATAGATTTACCAATCCGATTTCACTAGAGTAAAGCTTAATACAAAAGGTTACGTAAAGCTCTTTTTCTTGATTGTTGAGATTCGGGAAAGCCTCAATTCCCAAGACGGTTGGTCTATTTGAAGGGCACTTTCTGTTAAGTGGAAGTCAAGGTAAGTAGACTTGTTTTGGTATTTACAGCAAGACACGTCTGGATTTTAGTGACATTGAGTGTCACAAAATTGCCATCTCCCCACTTGAACACTGTACGAAGTGCGAGAGCCAGTTCTCCTCTCCTACCCCGTCGCTCAGTCAATCTCTTCCCCTGTGGATCTCGGATCAGGTTACATCGTTATTGATTCCAGCTGCATCATTTAGGAAGCAGTTTATTTCTTTTCCCCGCGTGTTCTATTACTTGTTTCCTGGCAGGAAATGCGTTAAGAACACCCCAGCCTGATGTTTCTAAAGTATCTGCGGCGAGGCGGTGATTACTTACTGTCAGGTGAATCCTCTACTCCTTTGGGTCCTTACGACATCAACAAATGTAACCTATTTACGCCTATATTTTACGCCCTTGGTCAGAAGGAGATTTTTAATTATAATAAGAAGATTACACCAAGAATGATATTGGCAAACACTTAAGAGTTACCCTGCGCCATAGGAATCAGATAAGGGAAAACAGTTTGAGCGAGTCGATCGTGATGATAGTTATCAAGAGCGTAGAAACGACAGTTGGAAACTGTGATCTGGAGTGTGTTCCCTCGTGTATAATTTGACTCGTCGTTTGTTTGTCGGAGTTACACAGATGAAGAGGAATTTGGACGGATTTGTACCTTACGGTATATACAAGTATACCTACCTATTGACGACGTAATGCCTTTTTAGAGTTTCATGCTCAAAGCGTACAACGGGAACTTATCATAAATTAAAATAACCTTACACCATACAAGATTACTTGGCGTTTTTCTAGATATTTAGCTGTACCCGGTGCACGTTGCTACGCTCTTATCAACCTGTCTGATCGATATAATTTTGGTATCAAAACCTATTTCATTCTGAACAGAGTCGCTAAAAACATCATTGCTCTATCTCCTACGATTTCTGAGTCTATAAAGGATAAACAAACAATATCTCTAACAGACAACCCGATATATGTATGTATAAATAGTACGGAACTCATGGTGCGTGAGTCTGACTCGCACTTGGCCGGTTTATTTAAACAGTTGATACTATTTATTCTGAATTTCATACTAACTATCTTGAAAGTTTTCTTGTTATAAATTGAATGTTTTTATAACAATACTTAATTATTAATTTAATAGAACTTCCTACAAGAACTGTATTCTTAAGACTCAGTTCGTCTTACAGTTTACTGTTATTGTTTTAAAATGTTAAGAGAAAGTTTAAAGGAAATCAAAAATAACTGGATTCGTTATTGTAATTAAGTTTTGTTCCTGTTCATTACTTGATGACGTCATCGATGTAAGTGAAATAAATAAATATTCTCAGAAAAACCTTTTCTATACGATGTTTCTTGTTCATTACTTGATGACGTCATCGATGTAACTGAAATAAATAAATAAATATTCTCAGGAAAACCTTTTTCTATACGATATTTCTTGTTTATTACTTGATGACGTCATCGATGTAAGTGAAATAAATAAATATTCTCAGGAGAACCTTCTCTATACGATGTTTCTTGTTTATTACTTGATGACGTCATCGATGTAAGTGAAATAAATAAATAAATATTCTCAGGAGAACCTTCTCTATACGATGTTTCTTGTTCATTATTTGATGACGTCATCAATTTCAGTGAAATTGCAAATACTTTCAGGAGAACCTTCCGAGCTCTCATTTAATAGGTGTCTCTTTCTGGTTATCTGGCTGTCCTTTTTCAGCTTAGTAGGGCTCAAAACGAAATCTTACAGGAGAGCGCAAAACCAAAATACGCAAGTTCAGGTTGCGTTGGTTATTGTCATTTATTAGGTTTTAAAGTGGTCACAAGGGAATTTATTTATTTATTTATACCAACAAAGCGAAACACCATTGAATTGAATTTGGAATTGTGAAATTTTACATAATTATCATTAATTAAATTGCAAACTATATAAAATGAAATCATAGAAATTTAATTTTATTTATTGTGTAAATAAATAACAAATTGAAAATAAAAAAATAAATAATAATCGATATAAAAATGTATTACTAATTAAATGCTCTGAATTCCTGCTGTACATTATGTTATACAGTATACGATTCGTTTAAAAATATTGGTGGCAGTCTATTATTGTCTTTATCCGTTTTCGTCGAAGATGTGTTTATTTCGATATTAAGGAATGGTGTACTTGCTATTTATTGATGTTTAAATATACCTGCTTTCCTGTCAGTATAAGATGGTATTATTGTATTTGGTGGGAACTTATTAGGATAGCAAAGGAAAGCAATAATAGACTGCCACCAATATTTTTA
>DWJZ01009794.1:0-10500 GCA_018249125.1 Asbolis capucinus
TACCCAAAGGGTGAAGATGTGGTTACATTCTACTAGTATATTCTGTTACTTAGACTCCGCTGTCCGTCCGTATGTCCTAATATAATAGGGCTCCATGTCTTGAGCCGTATTAGGTACCTGAAATATTTATTCTTGTTATTACTATTACTACTAGTAATAACTTTTAAAATCGGTAGACCCATTAAAAAGTTCTGAGCTAAAGAACAAACAGAAAAATATAAAAAGTAAGAATAACTCCAAAACTGCTCGTCAGATGTCACTCAAAGTAAAATGGGACTACACGATTAGCACCAGATTCGGTCAAAAAAAGAACTATCAAAATTGGTCCACACATAAAAAAGTTTTGAGGAAATATATCATTGTCAATATAGTCACAGATGTCGCTCAAAATTACATGTGCCAAGTACCAGCTTTTGAATAAAAAAAGAAATGTAAAATCAGTGAACCCAATAGAAACTTATGAATAAACATTAAGAAAAACAAACAAAAAATTAATAACTCAAGAACCACTCGTCAGATGTCGCTTAAAACGACATGAAACTTACTTCTTGTAGTAATATAACGGCCAAGACACATTTTACCAAATATGTACATTTTCTGAAGTTAAGCCTTGTACAGTTAGGAGGAGTCCAGAGTCAGAAACATGGCTATACAAGAGATTTTATACTTTTTTGATAGTGCCAGCCTCAAAGTCTGGCCTTGGCAATATTTTACATGGAATGTGTTTGTTATGATTGTTTTTTTCTTTCAACATGCCACGCTGCAGATATATAGGAGCAAGAGGTATATCAGAATTTATTTTCTAAATTCAAATAGTGTTGGTATTAAAAACATTTTAACAAATCGAATCGAATCGTTTGTAATTGCTGTTTTACTAGAAGGTACACAAAATAATATTTTGAGACGTCTCACTCGCAGTTCTACGAATCATTACATCGGTAAATTTAATCGGTAAAAATTCTCACTCGCAGTTCTACGAATATTTAAATCGGTAAATTAAATATTCGTAGAACTGCGACTGAGAGTTCTATATTTTTTACTATGCTTATATGATTGTATCGGTAAATAATTCTTGCTAATGTTATAAATGTCAAAGTAACTCGATCTGACTGTTTGTCTGTCTGTTTTTTTTTTACATCTAAACTGCTGAATTGATTTTGTTAAAAATTGGTACAGAGGCAGAATAGAACTTGACAAACATATACACTATCACATTGGTATATTAGTATGAATTGTTTCGATGATAAGTCTTTTAACAACGAAGCTTTGGCTGTAAGTTGCAAGAAAATTGATATCTCAATAAAATATTTTTCATTTATATTTTCAAATCCCGAACGAAGAGAATATTTCTAGTCGATTCTAAATCTTTAAGCCCCTGAAAAATACCCACAAAGTAAACGCATCCACCAGTCACAGTTTACAGAAAACCCGATCCAATACTTGTGTATACAAGGTATTCTATCTTTTGGTAACATAAGCCGTAAGACGGATTTCCCAGCTTCGCATACGACATACCAGCCACTTACGTCACGTCCTTGTTCGAGCAGCTTCGATGTCACAAGCTGCACCAGGAAATCTTCCTACACCAGCACACTATTCTCCTAGATCTCGCATATTTGTGTACATTTTACTATGCTTACACGATTGTAAGTTTACCTATGTATGTGTGATTAGGTGTTTGTTTAACGGGGTCCGTGTGTTAGTGTTAAATGTTTAATAATTATAATATCATATTCATGTACACACAATCTATGAAAGATGGTAGATGGAACAAGTAACATACATACATATATGGGAGAATTATTTTTAGAGTTGTTCTATTTTTGTGTCTTTGTGCACGCTTAACTTAATACACAAGCTAACGCTTAGTTTGGGATCAGATGGCCGAATACGAAAAGTCCTGATATATTTATTTATTCATTCCTTTAGACCAGGGGTCGACCTGTGTGGCATTAAGTTGCGGCCTACACAGACCCTAATTACATAATGCAACTTGGCGTTTCCTGGCCTCCCGATGATGACAAATAAAATGTGGCCCGCACCAATATCCTTCCAACATTCGTGGCTTCTATATAGTAACGGTCTGTACGTTAGACCTTAAACCTATTAGTACAACTTTACAATCGTTCAGTAACAGTTCTGGTCCAGCACCGCCCGTACTTCCCGCCTCAAGTCGGAGCAGTAATTTAGTTCGAGATCTTATTATGTAAAGCGATTGACTGTTCCGCAGCTGCTAACTGAATCCTAAGGAGTTAACGAATGCCTTTTCTCTCTAAGTTTTCTTCGGGAAAATAGAACAATAGGAAACTGGGAATTTACTGAACGGCTGTAACCTGTTGGTATTGACCTGTCTGCGATTAGATTCCTGGCGGAGTCGAGTATTTATTTCCAGATGAATATTAGTTCTCGTGTTGTGTTATTTGTGTTTTCAATCTATTCTAGGACAGACACTAACAGCGAAGCTAGAGAGCAGTCATTATACTGTGAGGTACTCTCCCAAATAACTCCATATCAAATTAATATGTAAAATGTAATGTAACATGCATTTCAAACAAATATAATATTACATTTTGAATTTATCGAACCCCGCTGCAGAAACTACGGCGCGGCTCCCTGTGACCACATTTAGTGTATTTATTTAGTGCACATTATACTGCCGGCGACCTGGACAGGATACATGGCTCTTTGGGGGATACATTAAACATAATACCGTTTTGTTATTGCCGCGGCACACTGATATTGCCAATACTAAAATATTTACAGCTTTCGATACGTTCTGCACTCATGGTAGCTGATGGTAGCTGATGGATTTGAGTAGTTTTCATGGTTAATGTTTTTAGTATCAGTGAAACATATTTCAAAGGAATTAAAAAAAAATAATGATAATTTGTTTCACTGTAGTATATTTCTTTTGTAGACAACTATGAATTTTGATTTCAAATTATCTATCCAAAGATTAATTCTATTCATTTAGTAGATATTTCAGCAAGTTTATATTCAGCACTCGAACCATAACCAAAGTTTCTTATCTTGGGAGTGAGTTAAAGTAACGATTCTCACCGTGGACCAACCTTTTCAGGTTTCATAGCCGCAGAGCCAGTTCCAGCTGACGGCCGACTTTATTAGAAAAGTTTATTTGTATTTTAAAACTTTAGACGGATGTCTGAACGACGGCGTATGAAGAGTAGCGATAATTTTAGACCTAAAATAATTTTACCATCGCTTCAATTGCTTTTTTTAAATTAAGTGTTTTTTTTTATCTATTAATATTATAAAGGCGTATATAATTTATAACTTTTGCGAACTTTATAACTTGCCAAATACAGAAACTTTTGTGCTCCTTCGGACGATTACTGTGCGGGGCCCGTCTTTAAAGTGATATCAAGTGTTAGGGTCAAGTGTATGGTTCTCTCTGCCAGTGAAATTGGTCAAAAATACGATAGGAATACAAACGAAACCAGTTTGTATTAGTACACATATTTAAGTAGTAAAACGCGTACTTCACATCTGAACTGTCTAGTATGCCTCAGGATGACTTTTATATAAATATTTTACTCATAACATATAATACTCATACTCATAATATACTCATAGTATATAGACGAAAGGTATGTATGTATATAGTACATGATATATTTAGTAGAGTTCGTTTTTATATGAGTATCTAAATATTTAGATAATTTTGGCTTTGGCCGATTCTTCACTAATGTTTACTTCACTTACTAAATGTTTGCATTAGCTTTAAAAAATATATATTTTAAAATATCTTTTGGACAATTCACACACGGCCATCTGAGCCCAAACTAAGCGTTCGCTTGTGCTATGGTGATCAGATAACTGATAAACATACATATACTTTTATATACATACTTAAATAGATATTTCTATTACACATCCAGACACAGAACAAACATTCCTGCTCATCACAGAAAAGTTTGACCTGGGTGGGATTCGAACCCACGACCACCGGTTAGTAGTCAGGTTCACTAACCACTAGACCAACCGGCCTGTCACTGTTGGATTACGCCTCCACCAATTAACGGCACTCTAACCAGTCCTGGGCTTTCTGATAGCTTACCTGTAAGAATTAAAGGCTCTTCCTTATCTTCATGAACAAAGTAAGCTACAGCAGAAGCAATCACGACAACCACAGCATTTCTTGACACTCCCGCGAACCACAGGCTTCTCTGCATTACTAGTATATTTTGACGACTTTTCTCGTCTTCTGGGTCTTTAAGTCGTATATCTTTGAGGGCCTGGAATTATAAAAGAGTTGTATCTTTGTCGAGCTTATGTATTAAATAGATATTCCTGATTTGAATCGTGATTATGTGTTGCGAACTCTAAAGTTCAATATTCTTTGTAATAAAAAAAATCTCTATCTCTATTTTAAATATTTATTTTTTATATAATTTTCTTAAAAATGTTTTGTTTTTGTACTTAAGGGATTTTTGTTGTTAATTATTAACTTATGTGAGCTATTGGTTCCTAAAACGAAATAAATACTTTACATTTCATTTCATTTCAATAGCTAGATACGCGGTGCAAATTCCAGATCGAATTTGTACTGAGCATAAGAAATGTTAAAATATGTTTTCACATTCATTCATGTCATTATTTTTTTGCTTCGTATAGAAACATACGAGTACATCACTTTGCTTTATTGTCAATAGTTTCCGCAGCGTATACGATATAAGGATTTTTTTAACACTAGGGGTTTTATCGAAGTTTTCATACGGTTTTTGAAAATATTTTATAGGCTATGTTCATCAGGGATAATCTTTCTAATGGCTTAAGTTATTTTCAAATTGGCCCACTAGTTTCGGTGCCTACTCTCATCAAACAAACAATGAAATTTTTCCTCTTTATAATATTAGTATCGAAGTACGCGAATGAATTGCTTCTAAGCATCGTATACATCGTACTCGGTGCATGGAAACTTTGTATGGCAAAAATCCAGATCTAATTTGCACCGAGTGTCGACATTATGTACTATGCCTGGTTCACTAAAATAATATTTTTGCGAACGAATTGTGGATAACTAGATGAATTTATATCAAAAAAAGTGGAAAGATATTCTTGATACGAGTACTACAGATTTATAGAGGACATCAATATCTCCAAATAAGTCAACGACACCATATGTCAAACTGTTACAGTTATGTCATAATAACTACTTTTTTTGGTAGCCAATGAAGAGCAGTTTCTAGTCAGGTATATTTTTACATTTAAATTGATTCCTAATCTCACTTTTCCACGTCATATATTATACTATTTCCTATCTCCTTATTCCTTGCTGACTGCAGGTTCCTTGGTTTCAAACCAACCAACCTAACAGTTGAACAGGATTAATAGGTATATCAGTTTCTTGGAACTGAATGCTTCCCCTATTTGAATAGGTACATACGTTTGAAACTTAATATTAATACACTGTTTGATCTTAACTAAGTACAGGATTTATAATGCTATCGGAACTGATGTCAGTGAGTACTTAACCATTGTACTATTCAGCCAGGATCAGATAGAGATGGAGAACTAAGTGCCAATAGGAGGTCGGCAGAAGGAAAGAAGTATAAGCTTATAATAAATAAATAAATAATACTAAATATATTTGGACAACTCACACACGGCCATCTGACCCCAAACTAAGTTCGCTTGTACTATGGTAATCAGATAACTGATAAATATACACATATACTTTTAAATACATACTAAAATAGATATTTCTATTACACCCAGACACACGGAACAAACATTCCTGCTCATGACAGAAAAGTTTGACCTGGGTTGGAATCGAGCCCACAACCTTCAGTGTAGCATTCAGGTTGACTAATAACTAGACCAACAGGCCTGTCAAATACGATTTCATTACAGTTTAATTCTGGAATACAAAGTGTATTTAATGATCAGTTCGGTCAACGGACCATCCACGTGTGTTGGCACGATCTGAGATAATTCGTTTGCACTAGGACACAGTCGGAAGCGTTGTGCAAACATTTGACCATTCATGTTTGTCGAGTTCCAACGTTTGCACAATATACGCAACGAACCAGAAATGTACTATTTTTCATGTACTCACATGCTTTTTTTTGTTATCGAGGGGGAAACCTTTAAAAGGTGGAGACACTTTGGGAGTAGTACCGGGGTAGGTGGGATTTTTATCCCCTTAAAACCCCCGGTGGGCCGCTTCTGCGCTTTGTAAAGAGTCCGGGATCTCACAAGGAACACGAGTAGAGTTCTCAACGCGCTCTATGTACTCACGTGCCTGCTGTTACAAGTCCCTTGACTTCAATGGATCGACTTCATTGGTCCAAAGACCCTGGTCACTCAACATCACTTTTTATGGAGCCAAACGAGCAGACAGGTCTTCTGACAATAAGTGATCACCGCCGCTCTTGGACAATAACAACACCAAACTAGGGTGTTACTAACGCGTTGCCTGTCAAGAAGGAGTTAATTAAAACCCGCACACGCGGGGAAGAGACAGGAAAAAGAAATAGTACATTCCTGAAGGAACAACAGCCCTATTAGCTAAAAATTTCAAACAGCGAGCAGGCAACAAACGATGAGCAACAAAAATAAAGACAATTATTATGTGTCAAAAAGTGTATTACATTGTAATCGATTGCATAACACTCGCTAACAGATCGCTGATTTACGATCTACAGGCGATTATTTCAAAAATTTCGCCATCGCTTTTTGTTTGCAAGATACGTAATACTCCCGCCGTTTCTATAACGACGTCAAATGATCCCAGCTACACCAATAACGTACCCCATCAGGACAGGTGATAGAAGAAGAATGAGAAGGATTTTCGTTATGAAATGTATACCTGTTATTTGTTTATTGTATGATAAATTCTATCTTCACGTACATTCTGACGTATTAATAATTTATTCATCAAATCAGAGTTTTCGTTCGCCATTCTCGATTTCATGAAATAGTCAAAACAAAACGGAATTTATGAATATTAGATATCCTGAAATATGAATCTGATTGTATTGAATTTTTTATATTGTAACTGATGGGCACTTGTGCTCATAGTTCAGTGACTTTTGTTGATCTTAATATATGTATGTACATATATAACATACATTTATTATGTATATAAAAATCAATTCTACTTTCTCCTTTATAGATCCGGACATGGTAGAAGATAAGCATTTATATCTTTAGCAACTTCAATAAATTCCTGGAAAAGGTTTTGACACTAAAGTAATATCGATCGGACTCCTGGTTGACGAGATAATGCATAGCAACGCACGCCGGGTACAGCTAGTTAATAAATAAATACCTCAGAATAACTCACATACGGTCATCTTATTCCTAATTGAGTGTTAGCTTGTACTATGGTGATTAGACAACTGTAAATGTACATATTTATTTTTAATTACATACGTTATATAGATATTTTTATTACACCCAGATACAGTACAAACATTCCTGCTCATCACAGAAAATTTTGTTTTGTGCAGGAACCGAACCCAACACCTCTGGTATGGAAGTCAAGTTTACTAGATCAATAGGCGAGGCAATAGATAGAGTATTTCAGAGGGCTGGTAGGACTAAGGGCCAGTTGGTGTAGCTGACTCCCTCACGTGGTCGATTTATACAGGACACTAGTATGTACAAATAAGTCCGCGACACCATGTCTAACAATTACACTTATGTCACAATAACTACTTTTTACTGATAATTGATGCTTCCGAAGCAAAGCGAAGTCTGTTGCTAGTCCTTAGTAATTTATACATATTTCTGATGTCGACTACGTTATTGATGTTCTAATTTATAACTAGAAATTGACTTCGTTTCGCTCCGGAAGAAGAGGTTGTTCAGCGGTTTCAGAATTGCCATACTAATTTTTACCCATTATCCCTCGGGAATAAAACAGTTTTCTGGTATAAAAAGTATCCTATAACCATTGTCTTTACATAAGCCACCAACATTTTATTGGTCTCGGAGTTGCCGTACTAATTTTAGGCTGTTATCCTGCGGGATCTAAGCAAGTTCCTGGGATGAAATATATCCCTTAACCATTCTTCGATTTAAACTACGACTATGCCAAGTTTCATCTAAATCTGTCTACTAGTTTTTACGTGAAGCTCGAACAGACAGACAGACGATAAATCCAACAAAAATTGTTTTGGTCTCTATATCAATAACAAGGCCTCCATGCATCAAAATTTTCAAAAAATGCTTAATATACAGAATTTACCCTGTTACAGTTTTATTATTACTATAGATTTGTCGTTGTTATTTGAAGTCGGTTTTAAATGAAGCTAACACAAGCGCTACAAAAGCTGAAAATTAAAAGGATAGTTAATATTTTGTTTTGTACAATATCATAGCATTCTCGTAGCATCTAATCTGCGTTCTCATGGTTGCGGCCGCTTATGAATATAAATCGGGTTGTGCTGCAGCTCTCGCAAACACTCGAACTAACGAAACATCTAGTGCTGTTTCTGGTTTGGTTATACGATATCTTCGTAGATATGGAAATTGTAGAAAATTTTAGAACCAAATATGCAGCATAATTGGTGTATAACTAGAGTGCGGTAATAAAATGTTAACCTTGAGTGAAGTCAGTGCTTAAGTGCCACGCAAGGCATACATAGTTAAATAGGTTTATAAATTGACTAGCTTCTGCCCGTGGATTTGACCGGTAGGTACGATGTTAAAAAGTAGTTTATGTGTTAAAAATTTAGACTATGATTTGAAATTTTAATCAAAATTAATCTTTATAATATATAATTATATTAATATATTTATATTGTAAAACCCTAATTACAAAGGTATTACAATGGTTCGCCTATATATAATTTAATCTATTTTAGTGCCAAATCTAGACTTGTTCAAGACTTTTTGTGTGAAAGGAGAACATCCATACACCTCACAAACTTGGGTGCGCTATGGATTTTAAAGGCAGTTCTTTTTCCTTCCCTAATCTTCCATTGGTGAATGGTGGTCATGTTAACTCCATAGCATTTGGCTAGTCTGCTCGTTTCTCGGCTAGTTTTACAAAAAAAAACACCGGTTTTAACCAGTTTATCCAGATTCGACAGGTCCGTTGGGTCTAGTAGTTAGTAAACCTAATTGTTAGGCCGGATGACGTGAGTTCGATTCCCACCCAGAAACAAACGTTGCTGTCGTAAACAGGGATTTGCTCTTTGTATCTCTGTGTAAAAAATTGTTACATAAGTATTGTTAAAACATATCCACAACGTAATAAAATGCTGTTTGTAAAATAAAATAAAATTTTGAACAAGGAACAAATTTAATTATTAATTTAAACTCAAAAATAAAAAAATATAAAAGAACAGTGGATTTTAGAGGCACTTAACATTGAATTTATATTTTTTCTGAATTTAAAACCGTTTTATGTTTTATATGATAAGCAAGCAAACGAGCAGACGGACACTTACAAAAAATACTTTTTTTTGACGTCAATATGTACTTCTCCGTTTTCTGATCATCATAGTACAAGTTAATCTTTGGTCTGGAATCAGGTGGCCGTACCCAGTAATCCCTCACGAACCCTGAACAATTGTGACCCTTGTTTGTTCCTCATTATGAATCTTTTTTATTTTTACCTCTCCATTATGAGACAGACGGTCATTGGAATGAATGTGAATTCCCGTTTGAAATACAAAAGGCAGTTCATTCCGAGGAAATATGTTTGATGTGGTATTCTTTTGAGAACAATTTCGGTGAAAAAGATTTTTTTTCTATTATTGTGACCCAAATGCCCCGTTATTATATACCTTTGACGTTAACAGATATACATTAAGTAATGTATTTATACATTTGTAATCGGGTCGTGGAAAACTATATTATCTATTATTATGAAATGGGAAGTTAGGGGTTTTTTGGGTTAAGAAAAATGAATCAAAGAAACAAAATCTATCAAATTAATTTACTTTCATAACCCAAGTGAGCATATATGAGCAAACAAGTTTTGTCCTGCGGCTTCGCACGCGTGATGGGTATATTTATTTCAAAGACTCTATGTGTTTTACCAAACTATAATCTATCTCTGTGCCAAATTTCATTCAAATCTGTCCAGTAATTTTTGCGTGAAAAAGTAAAAAACATCCATCCTCGCAAACGTGCAATATTAGTAGAAATAATTTACCCCTGCCAGGAATCGATCCCGTAGTCTCTAGATTCACAGACAGCATCACTTCCGAGCCCGCCATTTTCACAATAAACATGCCCTACTAATGTTACATGATTTTAGCATGGAATAACATATACATTTTGTGTGTTTCTTTGTATTAAGGATCTATAATTAAAGCTTGTGTTTTTAATATTTAATAAACCTTGTTGATGAATGTTTATCACTCGATAAAAAATCACCTTGAAATTATGATACGGCAAAAACACGTTTGCCAAGTCAGCCAGTAATTCATAAAATAATAATAATAATAAATATCTTTGGACAAATCACACACGGCCGTCTGAACCCAAACTAAGCGTCAGCTTGTGCTATGGTGAACAGAC
>DWJZ01009795.1:0-10500 GCA_018249125.1 Asbolis capucinus
CCTTCTATCTCTCAACCCATCACTCGTTCTTCTCTTCTTATATTACCGGCTCTCTAAGGTTATTTTGCTGAGTTTTGACCCATTTTATAAGTAAATATAATATTTATAAGTAAAATATTCTCCTTCTATCTCTCAACCCATCACTCGTTCTTCTCTTCTTATATTACCGGCTCTCTAAGGTTATTTTGCTGAGTTTTGTCACATTTTACTTTACTTGACTACACTGTTGGTAAGTAAGAACCTGATGCACCTGGAGTCCGTTTGATCATCCACGTGGAATGCTTCAGAGTACTGCTGTTCTTTTGTTCTTTCGTCTACTCCACCTGTAAATGTTGCAAAATGTAGTTATATCTCTACTTTAACTTCTCGCGCTTCACAAATGTATTCCCGATTCTATAGGTCTATATATATAACCCATAATTTAACAACTCTCCTTCCTCGTATAACTTTCATATAAAATTAAAGTAAATTTACGATAAATTATGTAATCAAAATCAATAAAACACCGTTGTACGATTCATTTAATCAAACATTTCCAAAACCGTAATGTGATGTCGACTCGATTGTATCGATTTGTATAAAACCGATTTGGGTATAATAAATGGCTGTCGTTAAAATATAATTGTCAATGCATTTCGTTAACCATTTTCCGAGTTTTTTATGGTATCTCGATTAACGGATAACATGATAAAATTGAAATTGGCGACTGAGTCATGTATGTGTGCCTACCGTCGGTAAATAAAGTTTGATATTATTTTTGTGGATTTTGGAAAGTTTTTAAACTTTTTTGGAAACTTATTGATTTATTTATTTTATTTTTTATTGTAAAACTATTGAAAGTATTGCAATGGGCCAACTGGCATTAGCCAGAATGACCTTCTGTACCAGTCAACCCTTGATGTGCCCTTATTGGGTGTATCATACAAATAAATATTTGGGAACTTTTAAAAAATACGCATAATTAAATAAAAATATTATAGCATTATAGGAATACTCGGATCACGCCAGATTTGCATCATTTGGTCAGAACTGCGCCCGGCTCGTAGGGGACCTGGGTCTGACTCGCATCCGATACTCACCTCGCGCAAACCAACTGTCGTGTGTTCCATCTGTGTCCGACCAGGGTACGATTTGCTTCCGAAAGGCATCAGACCCGTAACCGACCCGCATCCGTCTCGCGCCCAACATGAGGTCAAACCACGTGTGGTTCTCTGAGCTTTCTCTTGTAACCAGTTGAGATAGATTAAGAATCTGCATTGCAGTTAGTCCGGCTATCACAAAGACCAGTAACCTTCAACAAGGCACTAATAGACCTTGCAGGATAGTCTATCAAGTTAAAAAATGTACCTCGAGGCAATTCATGTATAAGAAGTCTGGAGAATCCCTTGAGGTGAGTTGAGGATGTGAAGAACTTTTTTTTCGCGTCACAAGAATGTTCTGTATGTGTGGGTGACCTTAAGGTGCATTTATAAGTTTGATATACTGAAGACCAGTAGAGATGGAGACTCAAGTTGAAAGGGATACATTATATCCCATTATTCCATCATCTGACTCCTTTCTTGTAACCTCTATCCCGGCGCAAAGCGGTGTCTATCCTTATGTCGTTATCCCGCTAGATCGAACGAGGCGGTTTTCCTCGACATTTATAAAACGTACTGCCAAGGATTGGAATAACTTGGTTTTTCCGCCCACGTATGGTGTAGGAGTCTTCAAGAGAAGAGTGACCAGGCTTTTGCTACGAGCAAGTTAATGCGCCCGACATCTTAGACACCATGGCCACTTTTTTTATACCTATTCAATAAATTAGTGCTTGACCACAAACGCGTCTGATGGTAAGTAGCGATGTGGTCTGGTGGTAAGTCGCACTAATTCAGCAAAAGTCTATTCGCTCTTAAATTGAAAAAATTGACATTGTAATCGAAAGGGAAAACTGACGCGGGTAACTTATTCCAGTCCTTCACGGTATGCATGATAAAAGAAGACGCAAAGTGAGATGTAGTGTGAGAATGTCTACGATTTATGTAATTAATTAACTTTAAATCGAATAGGTTGAATGTCAAAAATTTACTTATTCTACGTATAAAACAAAAAAAAACTTTTGTAATTAATACGATAAAGTTCTAAATGCATTCTCTAAAAAATATTTTTTTTGAACGCTGTATTTCAAAACACTTAAATGTTTTTAGTATCGCGTGTTTATGGTCTATTATATACGATTTAGTCGTATTTGTGGGTTAGTGGGCGTGGGCCATTGCTAATAATATATCAATAAATTATTGATAATTTATTTGAAAGTAGTTTTCGTAATTGAGGTCCTTAATGCCGACTTAAGGTACAATTCCGCTAAAGGCGACCCACATGTTAACGATAGATGGTTAACTGTCGCATTTATTGTCGTTTAAGTGTTACTTAAACCACTACTTAGTACTGAATTTAAAATATAGAGTAGGCCAGCGATCAGGGTATTATTTTGTCAAGATGTGTGGATGTTTGACTTTCTTGCACGCGCTAACCGTTGAATGGAGAAGATGAACCTGGATAGACAGATAGACCACATCCAGGAAATGAACAAAGTTAGATTTTATCTGATTGTAGGATCCCCTGGGATTATGTGCACTGAAATATGTTCGTGTTTCAATGCGTTTGGCGTTTATACATACAGCATTTTTTCTATCAACACATAACGCGGGCGAAGCCGCAGACAGAAACTATTTTTATAAGTTCAGGTAACTCGTCTGCTCGTTTCACTATTAAGAGTTTCTAATAATTTTCTGGAGAATTCCCACCTAAAAGAGTATCAAAACCAGGTCTCTTTGCCGCAGGCACCAGGTAGACAGCTGGACAATAAACCTGTTTTTTGCCTATGTTATGTTAGTCGTAAGTCGCATCCGTCGGAATCACACCTTAAATGATTGTCTTGATTGGGCGGAACGAATCTCTAAGTATCAATAAAATCCATTTACATTTTAGAATGTATTAAATTAATTGACGTGTGTTTGTGTGTGTAAGCTCGTTTTTGCCCGTGACTTTGTGTGCGAGAAACATATTTTCATCCCCAGAATTATGAATAAAATAAGTAACTTAAAAACAATAAAATAAAAAAGTGTCTGTGTATGTATGTAAGCACATAAGAAGTTATACTTCTTTGGCGTAACAAGATAAAAATAATTCTAAACATTTTATATCTCGCCTTATCCTACGTATTTAGAATAAGAAGAAAAATTAGACTAAGAATAGAAAAAAACGCAAATGCAGACTAACTTCATGGTATCGCTTTTTTGTGACGGTGTGCACGCGCATCGTAAAAATTTACTCTTATAATTATTCCCTATCAGGCCAAAAGAAGTATAACTTCAAAAGTGCGAGAACATATAATTATCGAAAATTATTACTTTTTCTCAACAGAGTTAAATATAAAAATATATATAATAAAAATAAAAAGTTTCATCCCCTATTCAAGCCTTTTTTACACAATAAAAGGTAGCCTTTGTCCTTTCTTTACCTCTTTTTCAACTTCATCAAAATTGGTAAAGTTTAAATGCAGAGCGTAACAGACATTTGCGAAACTATGAAAAATAATGTACATAGAATGTTTAAAAAAAATTATCTAGTGCTACAAATATAAATTCTACATATTATTTAGTAGTGAACAGAGATCTTCTAAGTTAATGCGCCTAGCCTCTTAGACATCATCGCCACTTACTAGCATTAACTTATTCTAGGTAAAAAAACCGTTATCGTACAAAATAACCTCCTTAACTTGAAAATAACCCGAGTTGTAAATACGATTATTATAAAATTACAAACAGACGATACGATTTTAATAACCTATATGAATATTAACATTGGATATATTTATTGAATGATCACGAAGCGAAAATAAAACTCGATAATCATTCGAGATGTAATAATCGTAAATAATCGAGTTACGAGCAGAATCGTTAAGGAGAGCCGAGGCATCTAGCTAAAGGTTATCGTAAAGTCGATATTAAACCGGCTACTTGTCGGTTTTGTCATTTAAACAAGAAAACTGAGTTTTGCTCAGCCGCTAATGTAAAGAACATGGTGGCAAAATTTTCTTATACGAGGACCTGTAATGTTATAAGGACATTGGTGCGGGCCACATTTCATGTAACATTGTCTGTTATGGAGTCTGTGTGGGCTGCCCCGCAAAGTCATACCGGCCACATGCGGCCCGCGGGCTGCGGGTTGCAGACCCCTGATGTAAAGCATTATAACAAACTATCTTGTAAATAATCGAGCCAAATTATTTGTAGTAAGAAAAATCATTAAAGAAATCCGACTTCTATTTATATAGATAAGTAATAAAATAAAACCAATAGAGTTAAAATCGATTAAACACGCACTATTAAAAAAAACTCCAAGCTACTCGTCATATGTGCAGTCAAAGGTGCAGGATTCAAACCTAGGCCCTATTCTTAGAGAGACCAGCTTTCAATCCAAAGCTTGAAGAGCCCTCTACAAGTAAGAGATAGTGTGTTCTAAGCTTCTTTAAACATTAAGCACAAAACAGGAAGTATATATTAGCTTTCAAATAACCCTAAACAAATCTAAAACGGATATCCACATCCGACATACAAACAAACACGGAAGTTTAGGATGCTTGTGTTATCGTGAGAATTTAACTGAATCCTTACTAATAAATGCCAAAGTGACTCTTGTCTGTTGGTTACGTTCTCACTTCCAAACTAATAAACCAAATTTGATGAAAATTCGTACAAAAGTTAAGTGTAACTTTAAAAAGATTGTGGACAATTTATTATTGCGAAAGAACGCTGGAAGGGGTTGAAATAGGGGGTGAAAATATTTATTTTAATGAATTCGTCGAACACCAAAAGATTCTGTACAGTTGTACACTACATTTCAATATTATTTTATTATTATTACCTAAACGCTTTTGAAATTTCGACCTATGGCGTAGTTAAACATGGGTAGAAAACTGTTTTTAATTTTTTGTTAAATCAAAAACGAAGAAAATCATATTTAATAAATTAAATTAGTTTCTTGTAATAAATACATTTAAGAACGCTATATACGGAATTTATCACCGTTACGGAAAGGTGCTTAACTGAGAACAAAAAACAGCAATAGAGACTACTCCGGACGTAGTCGCGTGAAAAAGCCAGTATAAGAACAGACGATAGAGATTAAAGGGAATGTAGACGAGCTTCTCAAGTCCTTACAAGCAGAAATGGAGTCACAACTCCACTTAAAGTTTTATTATATCATTAATTTTATTTTTATGATTCCAGTTTTTACTACCGATCGCTTTGTATGGCTGGCACTGCGTTTCATTCGTGAGTTAACTTGAAGAAAAAGTGAAACATTGTCGTGTAATTTATGTTCGTTTCATACATACATTGCAATTCCATCTGTATGATGGTTTCTTTCTGACCGAAACTAGTCAAGAAAAGCCTTATTATTTAGCTCAATGACCGTTGATATATTCATAGACTAAATATTTCATTGTTATTCTAATTACATTATTACACACAAATGTGTGACATTTCTATCATACACACAGTGTAAAGAAGAAATGTTGGTCACATTCACTTCACACATACAAAATCAAATTCCAAGACTCCAAGTTCTTACGCTATATTCACTAAATTGGCAGGATTGTTCTAGAATCTAATAAATCATAAAATATATAAAAATAATCATCTAAATCGATATACCCATAAAGAAGTTATATTAGATATAAAAAGTAATTTTTGAAGTCGGTTTTAATAGAAATGAATGCCTGTCGTATAAAATAAAGTAAGTGAAATAAGAAATATAGCACTAGATGAACTAATAACGATGGATAAGCAACCATTTGTCATTCTTAAATTTATTTAAAATTACATACATCAAATGAAAAATTTAAGTAGTTGAATTCAAAAGTAGTAGATACAAAATACACAGAAGAACTAAAGAACAGTATACTATTGAAACAAGCAATATTATTCATGAAATTCGAATGTACGCCGCTAAATGTACTGTTAAGGGTTTACGATTGTTTAATGTCCCTCCTAAGGAAACGTCGAAATGTGAAGTTGATACTTACGCAGTTAACGATAGGCATATTGAATATATTAAGGACTTACGATACAGTAAAATGTGGTTATGTGCAATTTGTGCCGTACAAATGTCTTAACAGTATCATTGTAACCCATAAACTGCATTGAGAGTTCGCTTTAAAGCTGTCGAAGATGTGTGAAGTCTACCAAGCTTTTATTGTCTTTGTGAGAGGAGATCCGAGTCCAGTAGTGGGACAGTTTTGGGTTATAGATCTGTATTCAACTTTTCTAGATATAAAGGGCATAATTAATGCCCATTACCATTATCATCATCTCATTATAATTAAGTGATGTGCCCTTTTTAAATACAGAAATTACATAAAGGTTTAATTTAATAAAGTCCTGTTCTTATTAATATTTTTCAATAATCGATTTACTAATCAATATATCTATCACCACCACATGTGTTAACAAAAATATTAGAACTTTATCGCTAACCGAAAAACATTAAGTCGCGAACACCAGACAAAACAGAATGCACTTATACGGGCATCTAAAAACAGTGGACATGAAACATTAATGTTGTCACTTGACAAATGATCTGGACACTGCAGTCTGCTGTCAACGGTTACAGAATGATTGACTTGTTCTACTGTTGAGAGTGTTAGAAGCGATTAGAAATACTGCTGATGAAGATTTGGGTAGAATCTCGTTAACCTAAAGTACTGAAGATGAAGGTTTCGGTAAAATCTTGTTAAGCCGAAGTTTTAAAGATGAATAGTTAGGTAACAATTTTACGCAATTCCCTGACATTCTAACTGAAATGCATTCGAATACTTCGAGGTTGATTCTTAGAGAAAAATTTGACTTAGATATAAAATACCATCATGTAAGTGTAAGCCTTCATACAAACCATAATTCTCGAATAGAAGGATCTCAACCAGTGCACAACCTATGTATAGAATTAGAGTAAGAAGAAATCTAAGATAAATGAGAAACCATTTACAGTTTTAAGATATTACTTAACTTTACTACTGCACAAAAGAAAAAGATCATGTCAAAACAAAAGAAAATAAAAGAAACTGAAAAAATTACATGGCCTTTTTTAAATGAATTTGACAGAAAATATACTAAGGTGAAATTCTGAAGTGACAAAATCATAACAGGAACTTGTGACTTAAATTTCGACTAAACATCGCAAATCGCAAGCTATAACACAAGTACACAAAGAGACCAGACGCACTTATTTATAAAATCCGAGAATCAATATCAGGTAATATGTGTAAATTTTATTTCAACCGAAAAAATTTAGTCGAAATTGATCCCAGATTTATGGTATCTCATGCAACATTCAGTTGTCTGACTGCACCGCTAGTGTCGACTTAGGATTGTTCGAGATGTCGATGCAGGTTTTTATGGGAAGAAAATGACAAGCATGTCCATCAATGACAACTCGAACGGAAATGCTTGACTGATATAAAACATAGCCGCATTATTATGCGATTATTTACTATAGAAAAGTAGAGGGCAAAAGGGATGCCTTGCAGAACGCTAATAAAGGATTCTTCTGATCTTATAGCTTAAACTCATGCTAGAAAAAAATATTTGACTGTTTTTGGAGTAATTCATCTTAATCTATCAACAAATGAATTATCTAAATATACTCATTTTAATATAAGAAGAAAGTAAGACTAAAATAATATTGACCATGATTGTAACATAAGTTCTTTTCCACGACGAAATTATAGTGCAAATGCAAACATGTAGAAAAAAAGATGCAGATGCTTTTCTTATACAACATAAATATTTTTACCTAGCCTTTTCCCGCGACTACGTCCGCCTGGTACAGTCGAAGCTCCCTTACCCACCCCCCATTCAACATCGCATCTAGTGCATGAATACAGTGTTATGGTTATATCTGAGATAATGATGATATTCCACACAAAGTTTCATCCCTTCTTTCAACCCCTACTGACCTTTTTTTTACAATAAAAAGTAGCATATGTATTTTCTCAACTTCTATACTATCTTTGTACAAAGTTTTATTAAAATCGGTTTAGTAATTTGGGCTTAAAAACGAAACAGAGATATTTAGTAAGGATTAATAAACATAATAGTTGTGATGTATCATATTTTACTCCTCCTCCTCTGTATTGGAACAGTGTTCTTGGAGTTGCTCTAGGCCTCCTCAGTTATGAGGACCCATGCCCAGTAGTGGCCCAAGCCATCGTATGCGTTTAAGCACTCTGTAGACCTCAAGATTCTCTCCGATCTTAATGCACCATCAGACCTAGCCACACAATACGTTAGTTATACTACAGAGCCTTCGAAAGGTTTATATCTCTGTATTTGCAATTCTGAGTACCTCGTTTGCATCGTATTCTCCGCAAATCTCAATCTCGAATTTTGACTTAAATACACAACATTAACAACAAATTTTCTGGTCTACCCGCATTAAAATATTCATTTATTTCAATAAAACGATCAAAAAATTTGGGTTCTAAACAAAAACTGAAAGAGACTAACGAACTTTTTCGTGTCATATCAGATTTATCGACTTTGCTTGCGCCAGTCGATGTCTTGAAAGATTCATGAGAGACTGAAGTCACAGTGGAGACACGGTTGATAAATGGCCAGTATTATATGCAATTGTTTGCAACTCCAGTCCTGTATAATTCTAACATTTGGACGTCCAGGTCATATTTGAGTTATTCCTATGGTTGAACACTATGACCTTGATTACTGTCGCCCTCCATTTTACTTCTGCTATTTATGTTCTGAACCGTTTATAGTCTGGCGGCTTGTTTCAGTTGTAAATGTTCGGAAAAGGGCATTCGGTAGGATTATGGGTGACTGGTAGTGGCAAAAGTTTCGTGAACACTACTGTGCTTTGGAGGGCACATAAACACCTTTACCGTATGCAGCAGGGTTGTATTGTGAGAAAAGACCTGTACTAAACAGTGGACTATCAAAGGGTTAAAGCCAAAATTAAAGTTGCTATCTAGTAGGAGCGTGATGTTCCTTTTCAACGCTACCTATTCAGTTATATCAAAAGCTAATCAGTATTTAGGCGTGAAATGGTCACAGAGAGACAACTAGAGCTACTTTCGCATTTATGGTATGTAATAGTTTCCGCCCAGGTTTTGCTCGCGTAGTGGAATAAAATTTAGCACAAGGATAGTTTTTTTTTATGTTTTAAGCGGGCAATCGAGCAGACCGGTCACGCGATGGTGACGACCGCCGCCCATGGACGTTAATAACACCAGACTGAGGTGTTACTAACGCGTTGCCAGCCTGGCAGGAAGTAATAGAACCGCTTACTCGGGGAAGAGAAAGAAATAAGGGAAGCGGTGCATTGCTAAAGCAACTAGGATCAATGACGATAGCAACTGACCTGAGATACATCAACAACATACCAATTCAGGACGAGTGTCAGAAGAAGAATGAGAAGGAGAATGAATAAAGGACGGGGGGAAAAAGAGGTGAACTGGCTCTCAAGCGCCCAGTCGGAACACAACGAATCGTTTGGTGCCTGATTCAAGCAAGAGGATGGTAGCCAGCTAGACGGGGATCACAAAAAGATAATAATCGATCCGTGAAGCCCTTACCACAGAGCAGCTGACTTCTGTACGCCTTTTACGACACCCTGGTGGGCCAGAATGGGATTGGGGTTGTATTCTAAGCCACACCAGAACGGCTAAAAGTTTATAGAATGGAATAACACATAGGCTACTTCGCATCAACATACCATGCAAGTAAAGTCGCGGGCGGACCCTAGTTATATAATATTAAAGTTATTATTGAGTCAATAGCTATTCTCAACCTTGACATCTGACATTTTAGTCACATATTACCGACCATTAAAAATTAACAGTCGCGACATCACGATCAAGTCTAATTGGTCAATTAAATTTAAGTATTCACGTTAAATTAACATTTTTACATTTATATTCAGTTTTATGAATAAGGTTCTCGTAAAATATGTTCTGTCAATAATATTGGTTCTATTAAAAATATTTATTTCTTAGCATTGAATATACAAATAATTTATATCGCAATTATATTTATATTCTCAGGGCTAAACTTTGACGCGTTTTTTAGTTTATTGTAGTATAATTCAGTATAACTTCTTTGGTATAATTATGTGTAATTTAAAAAAATAACGATTGAAGGGCTCGTAGCCTATCGTATGAGTGATCGAATAAGCTTTATTAAAAATATTTAAAACCATAAGCTTTAATCATAGAGCTCTAATACGAAGAAACATAAATTTTCATAACCGTATTGTTAACGTTAAAGAGTTCCCTTGTCTGAAGCCAATCCTGAGCATAGCAGCAGATCATACTTATCATAAAAATGCATTGTCATCGGAACTAAAGCAGTGTGCAAAATTTTAGCTTCGTAGTGTAAGAGGAAGTGGGTCTAATTAAACTTGCAAGATTTGACCTGTAACAAACAAATATACTAACATACTAAT
>DWJZ01009796.1:0-10499 GCA_018249125.1 Asbolis capucinus
GAATAACACAGTAGTAATGAACACAAGATTCAGAGAGACTACGTATCCAACCCGCTCAGCAAGAAATCCAAAATTAGTCATATCTACTACTAAAAACTTACTATGGTAAACGAGTACGACGATGGATAAAACCTATGTTCATCAACGAATTGCCACATCATCTATATACACTAATAAATGTGGAACAGTGTAGTAAAAATCGATTGAAAACTATATTAAAAAACATTATTAGTCACTATATCCATAGTAAAGCTAGCCTATATTTTGAAGCAACATATTATATAAACAATAAGCATAACATATATAAATATGTCACATAGTTTATAAAAGAATAACTAGTATTAATTAAATTAGTAGGAATATAATAGTTTATACATATGTACATATATATATACACACCTATATGATAGAAAATCCACGGGAATTACTGCCGAGAAACTCTTGCATAGTTTGGCAGATAAGCAAAGTATAACATATGTATGTTGTTTGAAAATAATAAATAAAAAAATAATAAAAAATAAACGGCACCGTACAAACATCTTTGTACGATTTTAAGCTGATTTAATCCGACGTGCGGTTCAGGCAAACGTGTTAATAGTATCGTTAGTGTATCTCAGACTATGCCTAGAACTTTCTCTGCCTGAGTCAAAAAGGCTTAAGCGGATTTTCTTGAAAGTAAAAAGAATTTCAATGTTCATAAGTGTTGATAAGAATTTATTTTAGTTTTATGTATAAGTTGTCTCAGTACAGTTTTATGTGGTAAAATGTTGCTGAAATATATACGAAAATATCAACACATATCTCTCCCACTACTCAGGTTTCCACTCACAATGTGAGGGTTTCAGGCTGTAGTCCACCACGCTGGCCAATTACGGATTGGTAAACTTCACTGAAAACTTTATTGGGAACTCTCATTGCAACATTGCACCATTGTGGAATGTGTTTACGTGTTGGCTGTTAGAAAGGAACTAAACAAAACACCAGCCCACATTTCAAGTGAGCTGATACGTGTCGAGCCACATTCTTGTCACTGACCCAATTTAATTGTATTAATATTGATCGAAATATTGAGCTAAAATTTGATTATATGAATAACAAAAGTTTTCGCTTACAGTGAAATTCCTTCTCCATTCTCAGCGTTTGGATGTACAAGTAATATCTCATCGGAGTGTCAGAACTCAGTGTGTTCTGAACAATATTCAAAGTTGGTATCGGCCATCGTGTGCGAGTTAATGAATTCATTTTGTATTTCATTTCGGAATGCATTGCTTTGTTTAGTAAGTTGCATTGAAATTATGAAATAGTGCTCATGTTTTGTCTGGGGACTGGATGTTTTGCTATATATTTGAGAGTGATTTGTAACTTATAATTATGTATTTGGAATATAAATTCATTGGGGAGCGACTCGAGTATTTTAATACTAGTTATGTTCTAGAGTATGTTTGTGTAATGCAAATTTTATCTCCCCTACAGGCCGAAATATCAAAAATGCTCAAACAAACATATGTATATATTTTTAAAGTGCTAAATACCAAAAATATATGGTTTCATTCAACGCTCATGAATTTTCAAGAAAACTTTTATGCCTTATTTTAACCTCCGAAGTTCGTAGCGATAAAAACAAGCCTATGTTCTTTTTATTTTGATAGAAAAATGATACAGCGCTAGATTAAATCTTAACAAGGGCTATTTTTTATTGCGAAAAGGGGATGAAAGGGTCAAAATTAAGAATGCACGTTAGTATGGAAATTCACCTTGGAACGAAAAAATATAACATTTTGTATATTATGCACTTGACAAGAAATAAATAAATATTTTTCCGGTGAACTACAAATCAATTTAAAGGATAAAATGTGGACGTAGTTGATAAAAGACTACTTTTAAATAACAGTAAAATTTAAGGTCAAAACGAACACTGACAAATCGCAAGAGAAATATAGTTCTCAATTTGTGTAAGATATAACGTCTGCCTCACAAAGTTTATTGTATGCTCGTTCCTAAACATGACGTAATGCAGCTATCCAGAACAGTAGCATCTGTGCAATATTCTTGATACTAGAGTATTATGTAACTAACATTAATATTTAGAGTAACGTACTCTGTTTATGAATATTTTTTTATCCATTCACTGTTCACTATTCGGCACTTTTCAGTCTCTTCTTATAAGTGAGGAGGCCTAGAAGGAAGCCCTATCAGGTCTTTCCTTATACCTGAGGAGGTCTAGAGCATATTGCAGCATGGGGCTTCAATGCGGATTAGTGAAGGAGTTAGTAGCCAATGTTAAAAGTTTTGGTGTCACCCGAAAACCGCTAACATAACTTATTTTTTTACTTAAAAAAATTATAAAGTTGTAAAACAAAGTTCAAAAGTGGTTTTTTTTTGTTTTCAATAATATTGGCCAGTGTTAAAAGTTTTATGTCACCCGAAAGCCGCTAATATAGCTTATTTTTTAGTTTAAAAATATATAAAGTTATAAAAAAACTAATTCAAAAATATATATATTTTTTTGTTATTTTCAATATTAATTGCCAGCGTTTAAATTTTTTATGCCATCTGAAAACTTTAAGACAGGACTGTTATATTTACAAAATATATACCTCCAAGTTTAAATTAAAAAAGAAAATTCGAAAATGTTAAATATTTTCTATATAATATTCCATAGGTACTTTAATAATTATTCCTCTAATCGAGGCTGAGACGAATCCAAAATAGTACTTAATTAAAATCAAATGTTCTTGAGTTATTAGTAGGTAGTCCAACGAATAAGATTTTGTTCAACTTTGTTTCAAATTTGAATATAAGTTGATACTTCACAAATTTTCTATATAAGTTCGAACTCAACACATTCTCCAAACTTCGCGTAGTAATTTTCACCGAAGCCGCGAATAATAGTATAACGTTCTGAACTCAGCCGGACCAATTTATTTCCTTTTGTCGGCCGCGCGTTCCGGTTGGGAATTTTTACGAATAAATCCCTTAAGATTCCTTACAAAGAGTTTCATTTGCATCTCGGCGTTGATGGAGATCCCTCGCCCGAAGCCACCAAACAAGCGAATTCATTGGTTTTTCAAGCCTTGGGAATAAAGACCAGAAATAAAACTCGGGAAATAAAATTTGTTAAATTATTTGTGATTTAGAATCATTGTTGTTATATTGTCAGTAAAATTAAAGTTTAGATCTTTAACATTATTTTACTTATTAATAAAAATTTAGTAATTTTTTATTATATAATTCTATATGTCATCTGTTGTATTTTAAAACGTAACAAGAAGCTAATTATAGTGTATAAAATATTTTTTTTACATAAAACGTAAAACTGTATAACAACCTAATACTCAGAGTAAATGATTAACCTAATTTAACAATGTAAAATATAGATAAAATGAAATCATTGAAAAAATCCTTGCAGCTGTTAAAATTACTTCATACGTCAGAGTTATACTCAAGCATTTACATAAATTTTGTCTTATTGCAATAAATTGAACGAATTGTGATGAGTTGTTAGTAAAACTATTTTCCTAAATTTTAAGTATACATTAGTCCTGGCCGCTTATAAAAGTGTTACTTTCTGAATGTACTTCACATAGAACACCATTTTTCAAAATCAATCACTTGGTTAATGATCTCGTGGCCACACTTCTTCTCGCTCTAGATTTATTAAGGCAATTAAACTTGGCGCAAGTTGACAGTTTTTTCTTTGTTTCGAGTACTTTAATGAGCGCTCAGAGTCTTTCCGAATTAAATTCCGACCATCAAATATTTTCATTGCCACTGAAGTCACTCGCACGGGTTCAATGTTTTGTTCTATTGTACCTGTGTTTTCTGTTTTCTTGTATTACACGTATGTTATTTATTTACTTGTACTTTGCCTATGTTGTCTGTTTTCTTGTATTGCATCTGTGTTGTTTGTTTACTTGTACTTTACCTTTGTTGTCTATATTCTTGCATTGCACCTGTGATCTCTGTTTTCTTGTATTACACTTGTGTTGTGTGTTTTGTTGTATTTTATGTATGGTGTCTATTTTAGGGAGTAATAAATAGGTTAGGGTCATTACAGACCATACTTGTAAAGCGAAAGGTTTGGGATTGACTCGTACAGGAAGAGATTTATGTAACAGAAAAATATTTGTTTTCAAATATGGGTGCTCTTGTATTGTCTGACTTCCGCGACCCAAAGAGTCTTAGTACGGAAGAATGAATAGGTAAGAGTTTAACGTATATTCTCTTGTAACGATATATGATTCAACAACATGTCTGTTGGATTTCTGTCACAAAAATATTACAATCACTCAGTTTTGTCCTATGGGTTATGGGACTTAATTTCACCAGTTTATTGATGTCACTTATCCCATACAATTAGTCGAAAATGGTAGTCTCATTTGTCCTCTCATGGAACTATTTAATGTGAGTAGTGGGATAGTCAGTAACTATTGCATTATGTAATTTAGTGCAATAATGACCAGGCATTTGTAAAGGACTAACAAGAAAGAAGGAATATTAAGTTTTGAAATTAAGAATAGTAATATTAACTAACTTACTTCATTAAAATTGTATCAAGTATATTGGAAATTGAATCTTAATTAGTAACCAATATTTAGGTAGATTAACATCCGTATTATGTACCGTTAATTGTATCAATTTGAATTTTCTGATGTCTGTCGTTGATTCTTATGATACTTTGAGTTTTACATTAAAGATATACGTTAGAGAAAAACGAGCATCTAAACAATTTTCAGTATCTGAAACTTTTTAATCTCAACCACAATGATTTTACTCTGTTCAAGCTCCGTTACCCACAGTAAAATGATCCGAAATTTCAGCTTCGTTATAACCTGGAATCTAAATTCTAACCGTCTCACTTGAAGTCCTAAACAATCTTCAACAACTTTTTCCTTCCCGTCGGGAATTTCCTCCGAAATACTGTCTGAACCGGAAACTTACAAGACTGTACAATTCGCTAAGGTTCCGCTACCAGCTAAATTATGAACTTCGTTTCCATTTTTGACAAGAACATTTCAATATCTGCTTTATAGATTTTTTGTAATGATTCTTGAATTTATATTTATTTCGTAATTTCGTGCATTTGTCAAATAAATATCCGAAGGTGAACTCAAATAATTTCTATACGTCTTCTTTAAATGTGTAGATAATTTTATTAGGTTATACCATACAATTGTGGTCGAAACAATTATTTTTTCAAGAATGTGTGGACTGCCTGAGGCTTGAATCTTTGACTCTGGTTCTCACAGGCAGGCTCTCACTAAATCAGTAATTTAGAAAACAGCGAAATTACTAAAAATACCTAGGTATAAAATAATTTAGCAAGTAAATTTTGCTTCAATTAATAACTAGTGAGAACTAACATAACTAGTTATCTACATTAAGTAACTTGTGTAGTCTGTATATTTCTCTATGGAAACCTTACGCTAATTGAACAGTTTAATAAAGGACAGACATTGTTTAAGTAACCCTTTCAGAGTGACATTCGCTTCGAACAACGTTAATTAGACCCCTTCATTGCAATATCTCATCAGAAGTTTCAAGATCTACCCTCTTATTATAATACTATCGATTGACCTCTTCGTCCTTGGCTCGGCGGAGTTGAAAAGTCAAATTATAGATGTAAATTCAATTTAGAATGGCGTTATACAGTTGCCTGTGTAAGTCTCTGAATATTTCATAGAGAAACATAATACTGAACCACTATTTTCTCCCTATTCATCGCCTACACCTTCTCCGTGTTAGAATTAATTATTTATCGGATTTTGATTATCCTAATCAGATTTTGAAACTAAATTTATATTAAGATTGAGTAAACTTTATATTAGTAAGTTAATCCTTGGCCACATTTTGAAAACAATGTTTATCATGTAAATGTTTATATTATTTTCGAATCATTGAGATACTTTAAGACAATTTCTTAAATGTTTTGCCAATTTTTAAATAAACTGCGATTTCAACTCCTATTTTTCTTTAAACACTTTTATACTTTAATCTCTTATCCCATTGTTAGTGTTTCCTAGTTCTATTGTTATTTGTTTTAATATAGCAGCATAGCAAATCTTAAACTCCCTTACACCTCATCTAAGCATTCAAAAGATCCAAGAGCATTCGTGCGCTGAATATTACACTTTCATGGATACAATGTCCATGTTTTTGTTATTTTACGACGATAATACGCGTCTGGCATGGTGTTTGCGGAAGAATTTCTTACAGACTATATTGTTTACGAGAAATTAATGAGTTTATAATAACGATCCCTTAGTTTTCTAACAAGGTTAATAATAACAACAAGCATATATTTCGTTAACTATATTTAGAAATTTAATTAATCTAGTGAAAAATTACGTTAATTTCTTCTAGTCTTATTGCTTATAAGAAGTAATATAAAATGAGGTTTATATAACCTTGAATAAAGGGATCTTAATTTAGGTACTCCCTATCTGTATCACTTAGAAAGTCATATTACACCATCGCTTCAGCCGATTCCTATAGTAAGTAGTTTTGGCAGAAGAAGCGACAAGAACTCACAAGGCTTTGTTTTCAACTCACCTGATATCACTAACTTCTACTTTCAGGTCGTGAAACTCATGCCCAAACATTTGTATCTTCAAAATAATCATCAAGTTTATTCAAAATAATTATCCAGTCATTTTATATGAATATGCTCTGTAATACCTAAGCCTTGTTTAGTAGTTTAGTTGTTTAGTAAAGGCTTCATTACGCCTATCCTTACGAAACAACGCAAAAGCTAATAGCAACCTAGTTTCTGTGTGACTAGACTAATACGTGAAGAAGCTTTGAAATAATTTTATATTCGTAGTATTTGTAAGTAAATAGTAAATTTTCTGAATTAGTAGTCAAATTAACAAGTCGAATTACGTTATACGAATCTTGTTTCATTTATAAATACACTACACTGATGATTCTGAAATTATCCCTTCAACATTGCAATCCATAATTGGCCCACTAATGGGCACAGGTATCCTATTACAATGTGAGAGGTATAGGACATGGTCCACGCTAGTCAATTGTGGATATTTCACACACCTTCGAGAAGTTTATGAGGAACTCTTAGGATTACAGGGTCCCTCACGACGTTTTCCTTCACCAGAGCAAGTGTCAATTAACTGGTAAAACACAGAACTTTGAAAATTAGAAGTGCGCGCAGCATTTAAACTTAGAAACTCCCGTTCGAGAAAACTTTCAAACCGTTAGGCTATAACCAACCTTGTTTAAACATTGTTTACTAAAGCAATTTCAACAGCATGTGAACGTGGCCTAAGCAGAAAATTTTGTCAAGTAATGTGTTTCTAAATTTCTAATAGGTCGTTACATTTAGTTGGCCCACGACAATGAGTTCTGCTCTCATAATGGCTGGATAATGACTCTGTGCTTTAGAGAATGTTTCAAATAATTACTTTTATGACCACACTCCACCGTCAATTATTGAATCAGTTACTGTTGATGATTATGGACGTATCTTTGTGATTACCATTGTCTTCTGTTGTTTGAAGTGATATTATGAAAGAATAATACAATAATTATATCAAAAATAATACTTTTGTTTCTCTATTACTTTGTTTGCTCTGAACGCATGACCACCCAGGTCATCCAATAAAAGTGTATCCCAGGTCATTAGTAAAACTGTATCACTATCACTATACAATTACAATCAATAACTAGGTTTAGGTGTACACTCTCAATGTGTACTACCTAGGTTATAAACATAAACAAACCTAAAGCTTGATTTAGAAATATAAGTTCTGCATCAGTCTTCAAATTATTGTCACTCATTTGTTTTTAATAGCTGGGCTGTAAGTTACTGTTCCAATTCGACACATTACATTGTCATACAAGTGTTTTAGATTTATAAATATTAACATAGTCCCTGAGGCAAAATTGTAAAAAGTTAATTTAGAATCGTTTTTAATCCACAATAATTAACAGCTACGTTTATTTCGATTTTGAATGGACTAATTCTCAAATATTTCTTTCACTTCATAGTAATTTTCAATATTTTAAGAACCTTTCGCTCTTTCCTACTTAAATTTAATTTTAGTTTTATTATCAGAAGTGCAGGTTTTGTCTCGATGTTGCAAGTAAAATAAGTAATAATTAGATTCTAATACGCGCGAAACTTAACAAATAAGGGGTTTGATCATTATTCGAACCCAGGAGTCGCATTCGATAAACCGTCGTTGAAACCCTTAATGGTTATCCCCCATTTTGCTAATGAATTTCGATTAATAAGTTCCAAATTATATAATTTAATTCTATTTATATATCTAAAGAATAACACAATGTTCTCTCCATAAATATCTACTTTATGCTAAACGATACAAATCATTTAATTAGCAAAACGTAATTTAGGAAAAAATTGAATGTTAAAAGTCAAACAATTTCGAAAAGTTTGAATTTAATTAAAATGTTTGCGAAAAACATACGCTGTGTAGAGAAGTAGCCAGAAATAACATCTAAGGATTGTTTCAACTAAAAATACTGAGATATTGTTGTTTTGATACGTTAAAATTTTATTTTGTCGGAATGAATTCCTTAATTTAGATAATTAGGGATACCACAGAAGTAAAAAATTATACGATTTATCGGAAAAAATGTTACCGATGTATCCTTGTTTTCATAAATTCTAATTAATTGAGCATTCAATCAGATCATTATAGGTGATTGTACTAGATTATACGTATGTAATCTATCTTTTATGAATATGATAACCGAAAAAAGTAAGATTTTTTTTTCTTTTTTTATTTCAGAAAAGATGAAAAAAAAATCGTGAGTAAAAATATTTCAGTAAAATAAAAGTTGAGCCTGATGACGGTGTAGTTACGAGTTCATATATACTTTCAAGTGTTCATAGCCAGCGGATTGTTTCGATTGTAACCGATCAACAGCGGTCGATGAGGAGGATGAATGACCGCTAGTGGCATAAATTTCTTGAAAGTTTCCGTGCTTCGGAGGGCACGTAAAGCCATCGGTCATAATCTTGGGTTGGCCACTAACCACTCCACCGATCCACATCGGAGCAGCGTGGTGGAGCATGCTCTAGGTTTCCTCAGTAATAGAAGAGACCCGTGCTCAGTAATGCCATCGATGGGTTGAAGATACTTTTGTTGCAAATTATTAACATTTATTTCTAATGATTTTTTCAATCCTACCACATTATAAATACGAAAGTATATGAAAATGAACGGATGGATGTTTGTTACTTCTTCATTGAATAACTACTGAACGAACATGAATGAAATTTAGCACAGAGATAGATTTTAGTCAGAAATAACACATAAGCTAATTTTTAATAACATAAAAAGCGGTCAAAACCGCGGGCAGAGCCTGCTAAATTTATATTATTCGTTTCTTTCTCATCTTTTTTATCTTATTAGGTTATTTTTTATTTTAAGTTAAGTTTTGAATACTTCGCTACTATAGTAACATTACTTCAGAAAATATTATTCAATCGCCTTGAGCTTCTGTGGAAAACCACCCTTTCATTGCCTGGACAACCACAATACCTGTTGGATGTAACAAAGTTTGTTACGATTTTTGATTGAAAAAATTTGAATGCGACATCCCAGTGCAACTTTCCGGCGCTGTCGGAATTTTTCGGAATTTTAGAAGTTTAGCGAGAGTTCCGCGCCAATATTCACTGAAAGATGAAAGTAATTTTCGACGGTGGGAATTTTTTTTCCTCCTTCTATTTCATATGTCCGATATTCAATTAATATCTATGACCATGTCTGTTCCGGAACGCAGTGTGTTGAAGTGTGATGGAATAAAATTTGAAGCGAAATGAATTCTGTTGCTTTCAGTTGTATCAATATGTTAACATATCTTTTGTATGTACGGTACACTAGTTTCATTAGTTTTTTTTATATAAGTGGTTCCATAAAGCATAAAAATAGGTACCAGAATTTTTTTTCTTCGGCTTTTTTTCTACTGGCTTAAGGTAACTTGGCTTAAGAATACTTTTTCCAATAAAGCCGATGAAAGTAAGTTAGGTATTGTCTATCGGGACAGGTGCTACCGTGGAATTGGCTATTTGTTCTTAAATCAGTAACCAATTTTAGATAACCTTCTGTAGATGTTGCATCAATTTGAATTTCGTTAAGTGAGGTTGTTCCTATGATGAAATAAATAATTTGACATTGGCTTCCCTTAAGAGCGTTCAAAGTCCGGTGGCTTGTGTCGATCCTAAGTGATCAAATAAGATATGCAACAGCCACCGCAGTTGGAAGGAGAGTGGGTCACCGCTAGTGGCAAAAAATCTTGAGTGCTTATAGATTTGGAGACACCTAAAGACGAGCCAATCCTGAATATAGTATCAGGTCATGCTTAACATAAAAATGCATGTGAATTTGACAGGCCGGTTGGTCTAGTGGTTAGTGAACCTGACTACTACACCGGTGTTCGTGGGTTCGAATCCCACCCAGGTCAAACTTTTCTGTGATGAGCAGGAATATTTGTTCTGTGTGTCTGGGTGTGTA